>JAGGCA010001853.1:679-14806 GCA_022876805.1 Osperalycus tenerphagus | reverse complement strand
ACATCGACATGCTCATTGCCGTTCTGTCCCACAACAACTCCAATATCAAAACATCCATCTTTTATCCTACCACTGTCGAAGTGCTCGATGTCGTCTACCTGAATCGGAAAGAGTTCAACGATGCCGACTGGATGCTAATGTCGAGTGCTATAATCTCCGTTACGGTTGAAATCACTCTGGACCAAGTGGTGCCTGTGAGTGAGATACTTTGTTTATGCAATACTAGCTGTTTAATTATTGTTCTCAGGTGTCCACCGAACTGGCCGAAATTACGACGCTACCTGTTGATGACATTTCCGCGCTTTCCCGGGATATCCTTTCTTTCATCTTTAAAGCTTAGGTTGTTCAAAAGCGTTCTGATCGTCGTCATCCTCATCTCGTCTTCGTCCTGGTCCCGTGATGCCAAAGTGATCCCGAATTTCAATGCAGACAACGTATAATTTCGAAATGATGTATCTTAATGGTCGTGAGCCAAGCCCACTGTAAGACTTGCTTAAATAATGATTTGTTCTCAAAAGGAGAGCAACGCAACGCGTACCTGCAGTTGAGAGCGAATCGCGGTGCAAGTTCCCAAGTTCTTTTCGCACTTCTCAACGAGACGAACAACTCAAAATTGGCAACATTTAACGTTTAGTGTTTAACGTTAACGAAGCCATCGACGTGCGTCCCACATTCGGAATTCAGCTTTGCATCATTCGCGAGAAGTCGAACCAACTCAAGTCAGGCCCGGGATGCTCATCGTCGCTAATAATCACGTTGGCAGCGAACTTCAAAGGAAACACGAGGGAGAGAAGGAGAGAATGAGAAGTGGCAGACAGATGAGCGAGGCGACCGAAATCGAGAGGAGAAAAGTCGATCTATCTTCACTTTAATAAGTGCCTTATCGACAGGCTGGGTCTGAAGAATGCGCACAGGTGGATGTGGTGAGATGGTGATGGCGACGGAGAGAGATGGTAGTGGCAGTGAGCTAGTGATCGAGATGTGCCATGTGCGATTTGCGATCTGAGGTGGGCATCGCCATCATGCCGATTATGTTTTGACATGCCGCGATGGCCGTCATTACGCGCGCCCTGCCCAGATTCCTTGGAGATCACCATTTGCGCTAATTTGCAAGCATCTCAAATTGCCACTATCGACAGCCTACGTTCTTGTTGGTCTCGATACAATGTCGAGTTATGCAATTGGCGGTATGCATGATCTCGGCTTGGATCGCGATTCTGATCTCGTCATTAGCATTCGCGTTACCAGAACAACATTGAATGTGTCTCGTGTTTACCGGCTCGACGACAAAAGAAGAAGCAGGAGCACCAGTAGAAGGAGAAGGAGAAGAATTAGAAAAAAGTACAAGGAGAAGACGTGGAGCATTTTTAGCAGGTCAGGTTAGGGCATTTTGCAAATGAGTTGTACCCAAAATCAGTGCACACCACATCAGATTTTCCTGGACGGCGATCATTATCTCTCGACGAGGTCACTCGCAACGTTGCACTCGTTGCACTTGTGTACTTCATCTTCGTTTATCACGCGTGATCATTTCGGTTGCTAATTGCTTATTTATGTGCGCGCTTAACGAACGCAACACGTTTTCGCAAGCCAACGAAAATGTTATGAATTGCCCAAATGTTGCCAACTAGCGTAACGTAACAACTTTGCTGGGCTCAACTCAACTCAATTTCGGCTCGTGTTTTAATTTACTACCTCAGTTCGGTCCCGATTAGATTAGGTGGCACGATTGCGATTCGTAATCGCGATTCTGGCCATCGTCTGCTCGTCATTCATTGGACTAAGTCGCGATGTCGACGACATTTTTCATACCGAATTAGACGCACTTTGCGTACGTTTAACTTTGGACTCAAACTTGATACTCTACTTATCGATAACCTGGATCTCGGATTCGCATAAATCTAACTCGAAAGCGAGCAGATTAATGCGATCGAGTCGAGCTGTTTGTCTTTCGCGTTCTCAGCTAATGTCAAAACTCGTATCATTCACGTCTGGGTAACGATTATTATTAAGATATACATCTTGCAGAACTCGTCATCGCCACTCTTCGACACGAACACCATCAAACATCAGCCATCAAGTCGATCAACTTTGCCATCTTCGCTTCCTGCCATTCCAATTCGGTTTTGGCACCGCTCAGCTCACATTCACATCTCGCATTTCGAATTCGCCACTCGCCACTTTCGGCATTTTCGCCCCCGGGATTCTCATTCCGTAATCTCGGTGCCACGATACACGTAAAACACACGCAATTTACGTAAACTCATTTCTCTATTAGACGTGACTTTAAATCTTATTAACATTGTTTAGGCTCACGATCACTGTTGCCACGTTTTGCCTGCTGTTCGTCTAAATTGTGATATCACGGTGGCGATGCGTCTATCAGACTGACGATGAGATGCCTGAGTTTGTCTTTATCGGCATCACAACACGATGTTCGATCATCGAAGATGATCGCCATCGTCGGAAGAGCGTCATCGACATTTAGCTCGCATCTCCCTCTGACGCTCCATAACCTGTTATTAATATTCCGTGTCTTTATCTCGAATTCCGTCACCGTTGTTCGTGCATATTTGTACCCATTCAATTTTGGCCAGTAATTGATTTTATGGCTCGAAAAACAGGCGTTGCTGTTTATTTAAAATTCATATTTGCAGCACTAGTTGCCTAAGTTACAAGTAGTTTGTATGGCGGCGCGAAGACCACAATCTCGTTTGTTGTGGCGCAACAAGAAACATGAACCGTATCAGCGGCACTCATCTGGCCATCCGAGTGTGTAAATTATTGAGCTACCAATTAAAAACCGATTGCCATCGACGATAGCCGTTGCTCAGCCTAGGCCAA
Organism: Osperalycus tenerphagus; assembly: GCA_022876805.1. Classification (NCBI taxonomy): domain Eukaryota; kingdom Metazoa; phylum Arthropoda; class Arachnida; order Sarcoptiformes; family Nematalycidae; genus Osperalycus; species Osperalycus tenerphagus. Next base: position 11,962 of record JAGGCA010001853.1, on the reverse strand, counting down.
GGTGGTGGCCGTGGCGATGGGCGATGTGAACACAACGAAACACTAATCAGTATATCGCGATCTCGTTGTTTACATCATCTTCTTGCTCGCGCATCGAACGGAGGGCTATAATTTAGAAAGAGAACGCACAACGAGAGACGAAGTAAGATCACAAAACGAACAATTGTGAGAAATTAGTAATGCCTGACTTGGCGAGGAATTCTCGAGAAGATGAGATGATCGCACATTTAGGATCGTGTTAGTGGCAAGGCTAAACGAATACAAAACAACAGCTAAATGCGAGAATGGCCAAATGCACAGCCACTGACAAGGCAATTGAAGAACGGAATGGAACGGAACGCAACATTGCATTAGAGTGCATGTATCATCATTTGGAGCTGCAACAGGTCGAAATTGTTTCGCATTGTCGGTAATTGCAGTATCAGCTATGTTAATATGCATGGAAAACTGCGTTATCGTGCCGCGCCGGCACATTTGTCATAATGACGGTCAGTCCTGGTTGTCAGTCTCGGTTGTCGGTCTCTGTCTCGGTTTTGACTTTCGACGCTCGTTTGCAGAAACAACGTGCACAGGTAGTGCCTACATGACCATTGTGAACGCATCTCATCTGATTCCCCATCCCCGTCCACGACTCTTCTCCATCAACCCGCGCAAAAACTGCATAAGTATGCACCATTCCCATTCCCGGTGCAATTACTTTTCGACTGAATTCGTACGTATTTGATGCGCAATAAAACTAGGAAGAGGATGGGCCGAGCAGTGTTTCACTGCTTTATAATAACTGCATGCATTAATGTTCGCTATAATCGCGATGCTGCTACTGATGCATCCATGTTATTAAAGGTGTTTCAAGTCACGATCCATGCATTATACACGCTCCGTTCGGCTTCCTATTTATCTCATCTTCCAGAATAACGAAGAAGACGAGCGAGAAAGATAAAGAAGAGAAAAAGTACAAGAAGGAGACCTCTCTCAATGGTGTGCTCGAGCATTTATTAATGAAATTTTGCCAAATATTCAACCCATGTGACGCTGCTTTTCCAGCCGATGCGCGGCCAATATCTCGCTCTGTGACCGAAACAAATGAAAGTCTTTATAAGTTTATCATGTTAATCAGTGTGTGAGCAATTAATGAGTGTGATGCGGTTCGGGGCAGGCATGGATGTGTTGAGAAAGTCGTGAAATTGAAGTCGTGCCATAGTTCGTGTCGCAATGTATCAAATTGCTGCCCGGTTCGAAACTTCAATTAACTTGCGTCAAGCAAACATAATTTATTACCAGCACGATTTAATTATCGCTCTATTTACATTGACCACGCACAATCGATGGTCGGTACGACTCGAAACTGAAGACCAGAGCCGAGAGCTGAGCGGCACAAACGTGCGACTGTCAATCGGCCGAGCTCGTCAAGGGAATGTATTTATTTACTTAGACAGGTAGAGAGTCTGTTCGATGGTTCTCTGCTCATCTCATTTCTGGTCTTGTGCTTGGACTAACTCGACATTTGAGAGGAATGCCTACCTGGGAAGCAGATATCAGGATCGCACAACATGATTGGCAACCGCACATCTCGCACTTCACCGCACGCCGTTCGTCAAGCGATTTTTTCGCCCGCGGATGGGACGCGGGACACACGCAGGTGAAAAAGGTCCACGTCCGAGTCAAAGTGCAAGTGAACGAGACGATCTCCTCACTTGACAGTCGCTTATCTTGCATGTCGCAGTAACGAATCTGGAGCAGATGCATTGCGTTGCATGTCAGCTATGCGATGCACATCTTCTTTAATTCCCTGCTCACGAAGTGCTCGCCACTTCATTATTAATTCATAAATTCTTGCCATTTCGTTCGATGATTCGCTCGCTTTTCGTTCAGTGTTCGTTGTTCAGCCAGTTAGTTGTTAGTTCCGATTCCGCATTTCGCGAAGTTTAAACGAGCGCGTCATGAGTGGAATTGGAATTGCATGATGGAACGAATTAACGAATCTTTGGCAAGAGAAGAAGAAGAAGACAGCAAAGAGAATGTGCAATTAATTGGCTCGACTCAGTCGGCTAGGCGCGCCATTTGCTAACTGCATTTGCACTCAATCGTAATTCAATGTCACGAATGTAACCTTTTCGCACATCTTATAGAGTAAATCGGCGAGATGGTTAACGTGCTCAGACACCAGTCAAGAGTTTAGAGTTGAGTTGTATCAGTCAAGCCGAGTCGCGAGTTGAAGTTCGAGATGAGTCGAGTCAAGTTGAATGTCTGGAATTTAAGTGCTAGTTCTTTGATTTCTTCGTCGCTCAATTTTTGTACGTGGCAATTCGTAGAACATCGCACAGAGCACGACATACATGATAAGCGGCAGCGAGTTGGGATTCAAATGCGATTTAAATAATGATACTCGTCATGATAGCGCTCTGAAACTTGGCCGGTTTAATGGCCTTGTTTGCATTTTAAAATACACATGACACGAACGCGATCGAGATCGAGATCGAGTTGCAGGCACCGAGATGCTCGGAGTTGTTCAATTAATGCTGCTCAAATGGATTCTTAATGTGGCCTGATGATGGTGGTGACGGTGATGACGGTGATGATGGCAATGCGAATGCAAATGGCAAATAGTGATGGTGATGATAGTGATGGTGATGCTGCACGTTCGCTGTGATGCACCTGCGATGCACATCTGATCACGTCAGACTCGCAGGTCCACCACACAGCCACTGCCACGGTCACTCTTTGTTTTTGCATCATCTCCACTGTAATTACTCGGCACCAAAACAAATGCATGCATGTCGTGTTCTAGCAAAAGATGCACCAACACTTCGAGTGTTGCGCTGTCCAGCAATTGGATCGCTTCTTTGCATGTCTTCCGTCAAGATGATCATGCCAATTGCGACAGTAATTCGGCATCATTGCCGTCTTGACAGAATTCTTGTCCTGTCATGTCGCGTCATATCATTAGCGATGCCCATAACCCTCCACATAACATGTGCGATGCTCCATGAGGACCATCTGCGAGCACGACCAGTTCTCGTTCTCTCATTTCATATTCAATCATGTATATCAGTGAGAGCCCGGCAATATGAAATTCATCTAAATAGAGATGAAATGGAGCGAGTATATTACAAGCAGAACGTGATGAGATCGCGATCGCGACCAACGGTAAGTTAGTTATGTCTGTCAGCCGTTCGACTCCCGTCACGGTGACACGAAACGAGACGAGACGAACGCCGATCTGCATTTACTTAGCGTATGCATTCTTAATGACCACTCTGTTTGAACACTGCTATTCGAAATTGGGCTGCATGTTCGCAAAACACGAGTAGTTTCACTGCCGATGCCTCGAGCAATCGGGGGAGTGCGACAGGAACGCGAATGTGAATCCGAACGAGAACGCACCATCCTCATCGCCATCCTCATCATCATCCAGATTCGCATCGAAATTGTTCCCTTTGCTTTATCAATGTTTGAATTACTCACGATCATAATGCTGATGGTGATGGTGAGACACGGTCGTGATGAAGCTGTTAGGTAATGTTGAACCTATACACAGACCTCGGTGCCGCATCTCCCATTTTCCATCTTCCACCTTCGCACTTTCATCTCATCGCATTGCATTGTATCTTTTCAGATACAATCGCAAATCAGAATCATCGACACGCTGTCTGCATGTGCATGCAGGTTTGGCTTGGTTCGGTTGGCAATAAGGAGTAAGATGAAGGTGCAGAGATGAAGGTGCAGAGATGAAGGTGCAGTCGTGTTTTCGCTGCGAGCTGATTTCACAAGCCTGCGATTAAACTTGCTTAAAATTGGTCGCAACTCTAAATAATTGAATGAGTTGCTTTGTACATAATTTACGAATGTTTGTTAAATTCTATTATATTCTCTAATAACTGCAAGTCGATCGTCAATCGCATTAAGCTTCCGATGAAAAGTTATCGCCGTAGGTTTGTTTGCTTTCTTGTGTTGCAATATTTTAGCATTTATTAGGACGCGCGACAAACACGTCACCAACTGCATCTCGCATCTCAATGAATTGTTCATTATTTTGCTTCTTGCACCGACACTCAATTCAATTGAATCCATCTGGAATTGCTCGGTGCCTGTCTCTGTCTCGCTTGGTATGCGCTGTCTCGGTGATAGATCGAATAATTATTTGACCGGTAAAGCAACATAAAGCGTCTACTAAACTGTCATTGAATAGCGACTCGATTATTCGAATCGATGCACTGGTTGGACACGTTGCTAATTTGGCCGACTTGCCAACGACACCAATACCGGTGGTTCGGTGTTTCTTCACCGCCTTGTCGACGCGCCTTTCATCATATGGCATCACCTGCAGGTTATTTGCTCGACAAGCAAGCGTTGTGTTGGCGATCTGATCTTGATCGCGTCGGCATCATGCATCGTATCGGAATCGAGCACCAAGCACGAATCATGTTGCATGAATTGACAGTATCTTGCCGAGCACTGGGCCATCGCCTCGCGTCATCTCTTCGTGCATCACCTCACTTTCCGTCTGTCCATCATCTTATATTGAAGTGTCAAAACAGCTCACCGTCTATTACATAAATTGGCTGAGATTTTTCTCGTTCGTCTTTTCTCCAGCCTGGCCCGTAATTTGTTGAGTTCCTGGCAACATTCGCTGCATGTCATCGCTTCGAGCCGAATGATCACCGGAATAGTTAATACAATAAAATTTCTTGCTCGTTATTCTCCGACGTCATAAATTGATCGACGACTTATCTTCTGTCCGTACATTTCTCAGTCTGAATCTAATTCAAGCCTATCACTGTCATAATCGAATCAATGTTACTTTCCTTCGCCAGTTTACAGTGGTCACTGTCTGTTGGCTCTGCAATTTCGCATGGCTTCTTGTTCGGCGAACTGGCCATCGGTAGAAATTGCTGTGCGTGCAGTGCAGGGAACAAAGGGATGAGAATGAGAGAGAATGATGATGGAGATGTGCAGAACGATGCGGACAACCGAGATGGAGACTGAAAAACAGCAAACGTAGCACCGCATGTTAGCCCTCTTATTGAATTTGTTTACAAATAAGATTACGACCGAATGTGTTCTGCTCACTGTTCATACAAGACGACGAAGGGTTGTCTCGTCGAATTAGCGCGTTATGCAGTACTCAATTAAAGGGCCGTTTCATTTGGTATGCGAATCGCGCTACCATCAAGTCACTTGTGATGGATTTGCCATTTCGACCGAGAGCGGTGGCAGTTACATTGAACACTGGCACTCGGCCAGCATCTCATATCTGGTATCTCGTATCGGTGGCCGCCCATCGAACGGATTGGCGATGCAATTCACGCTCACCGTTAACAGTGGCATTACGTAACGTAATGATTACCTTCGCATCACATCATCATCATAATGTATAGGGTCGATTTGATGTAATGTGCAAAATACTGTGTTCGATGTGCCTCTGCTGCATGACTTGACTTGATCAGCGCCGTGAAGCCGTCATGCCATCCTCTTTCGTTCGATGCCATTCTTCTTCAGTTTCAGCCAAGAAACGCTGCTCGTGAAATGGAGACAAAGCGCGTCAGCTTCACGCCTCTAATTTAGACATCAAATTGTCGATGGCAATTCGCTATTTACGGGCAATGCCTGTACATGGTCGTGCATCGTATCGCTGCATCGCCATCAGCAAAGTGAGGAGAGTGACAAGTGTGACAAGTGTGTTAATCGCATTGTTTTGCTCGCTATCGAGATCACGATGACCACTTTTCCTCTCTCATCGACTCCTCTCATGCACGATACTCAACACAACTCGACTCTTCAGTCTGGTTTCACTTCCATCACTTGCACCTGTCAAAAAACGCACCGAAAACACTAATTGACGATTGTCTCGCGCGCGTAACCCAATGAAAATGAGAATGGGAACGGGATTGGAAAGGAATGGAAGGAGAGTTAATTCGAAACTCATCGGAGCAGCAAACTGCGAATGCAATGAATTGTGCTCTGCTCTCCTGTGTTATACACAAGACAAACGCAAACCACAAAACGATGAGTGAATATTTACGTTGAACGCAATTTCCCACTTAGTTTGACAAGTAAATTGATTTTGTGAGCGGCCAATCGAGCCGTGCATCTCGCATCGAGCATGTCTTCTTGCTCGGTGGACGTCGTACAAGCCTCGGAGCGTTTTCATTGCTATGCTTGACCAATTCTCAAATAATAAAATGTTGCGCCAATAACGGGCCGCTACCACCACAATATTCCTTTTATTTTGCCATCTCGGTGCCCAACTGGCCATGCACGGAATACAGATATCGATATTAACCTTTGCGGCACGTCATTTGCATAGCACAAAACACTGGACGCGTGACAGGGCCAACTCGGCTCGCCAAATTGAGTCGCTCAACAGCATCCGCATCCCAATCAGTCTCGCTCTCACTTACACTTTTGGCCTCATTCAGGCCCGCTTTTCGCAAGCGTGCATCTGCATCTGTTCGGCCTAACAGCAAATCATTCACCATTTACCATTTGGGCGACTGATATACTCGAAATCATGCACGGTGCTCACCGTTCACTGTACAGTTGTGAACAAATGTTATTGATATAATTTCACGCATTTGTTGCGGTTAACAGATTCTCCATTCTCGTTCATAATGCAATTCACGGCACGTACTCGACTCACAATGCTCGCCATTCGGTGCACGACTCGATGGTGATAATGAAATGCATTCACTGCACGTGTTAATGCAAATGCGACGAGTTAGCATGCAAAATAGAAGGAAATAATGTTGTTTATTTTACTGTAATGACGCTTAATTTGCGATACACACCCGGTGAATGGCGTGTCGATATCGGATCGCGCATCGTGTATCGTTTCGCTGTAACACCGGAACGAGACGGGTGACACAACTTTTAGTTGACATCGCTGTGTGTGTCTCGTTTATTGTAATGATGAAGAGAAAGGGATGAGCCAGATAAAAAGAAGGAAGAGAGTAGCGACGTGCATCTTATGATAGTTATATAATGTGTCGCGTCGTGTGAATGGATCGAGCACCGCGTGGCCAGAGGCAAAACGAAAATGCGGCGCTCATCATGCTCATCGTGCTCAGGATCAGGCTCAGGCGAGATGCTGAGGCGAGTGGTGATGGAGAGATGCGAGATGGGGAGGTGATAGCGAAAAACGACAGCACAGAACATCGACATCCTATTTCTTGCGCTCAATTATAGTCGTTTTGTATGGCTCAGAGAGCAAATAAGTGCATTGCCACCTCCGTTCTGTTCTCTCGACTGGTTCGCCAACATCGACGTGATGCTCACGTCGCTTGGAACATCTTTTTGTTACAAAAGTAATGGAATTGCATTTATATGTACTTCTCGGCTTCGTTGCTCGCCGGCTCGTCAAACAGCGCAAAATATGAGACGCGTTCGGGTGACGGGTTTGACAGGAGCATTGCAATTCATTGTTTACACGGAAGGCACGCAACGCACTTCGAATCGGAATTACACAAAGTCGTGTCCATCGCTAAGCTCTAAGCTCTCTTTTCGTCTCTGTCGCCACGTGACGCAAATCCGAGGCGATTTTCGGTCAACTGTCGACATGCCTCTTATCCGTTTATCCCCGATCTGCAAGATGGACAAACAAACCGCGAGTGGCTTTCCAGTAAAGCCTTTTTTGGGCCACTTCACTACTCGCATCGCCATTTGAGTGCGGAAGACAACAAGCGATCTGCGTGTTTGTCCGGTGGCAACGTTGTCCGGTGATCAAATATCAAATACTCGACAGTGACTGCGAGCATGATGCTAGGCATTTCCCACGTTTGGGCCATTCGCCCACTACCAGTCAACATTTTCGGTGTCTCAGCGATTGGTAATTTTGCCAACAAGACGGTCAAAATTTGTTTCTCACCACCATTGAGTCCTGCGGGCGAGTCGATCAATGCCGAAAATGCGGAGGCGATTTTCGACAAATTGGCCATGGAGAGTAGTAGGTAGTCGTAGTGTCGAAACGTAACAAATTCGTTTCATGCCTGTTCGGCAGGAAAGTCGAGTGACGATAATAAATGATGCAACGATGGTGATGATGCCGACATGCCCGATTGTGTTTGACGCAACAATCGCGATCTCCAACATCCGATATCGACTTACCCATCAGTAAGTGCGAGCACAGTAAGCAACGTGTTAGAATAATAATATTGGGCCCATTTCGAATAGATTTTCGCATTTCCCACGACTCATCACATTCACATTTGTTATTGTTTCTTGTGTGAACATAAAAATTGTTTTACGGCGCGTGATGAGAGGCAAATAGATGGTGTTTATTTAAGTGGGCCACGAAGAGTGCGGCTCGGCGTCATCATCATCAAGCTCGAGTGTTGTTTCAAGAGCGCGATATTGATACTCACATGCATATTGGAGAGATTGACGCGAAACCACTGAGCCCAAGACCACTCTCGACCACATTATGAGCAGCACGAACAGCAGCATCTCATCGCCATCACCATCCTGATCTTCTCCATCTCCATATCGATCTCTCACTGTGGTGCCCAATGCGACCATCGAGCCAGATTATGAAGTCGATGAGTTGCATGGCGTTCTTTGTAAACTTGGATGGCAACTCAACTCGACTCAGTCATCACTTTAGAAATTTATTCATGGCTTATTCCATCGATGTGATATTCATGAAGCATTCTTGCTCTATATTAGGCATTCTCGCTCCAAACTCGGCACTCGAAGCTCGACTTTATCGGCGCAATTTATGTAGTAGTTATATCGCCCAACATTTTCATGTTTTCACTAATGTACAAAGGCGTTTTTATTTCCTCTGAGATAGAAACTTTTATAAGACGATTTAGGTTTTTATTTTTATGCAGATAAGTGAAGATCGCTTGTGGCAAGCACATTAAGCATGCCGAAGATTTTCGTCATCATTGGCAGTGCAGGAGAGGAGAAAGAAGTGCAAAAAAAGAGTAGAGAAGGAGAAGAGTTGGCATCACGGTATGCAAAGGTGGGAGAAGAAAGCCGAGAATGAATTGAGAAAGCGGTGCGGTTTCTATTCATCATCGCGATGATGATGTAAACGATCGTGTGCTAGGTTTAGACCTGAATATATATTCAATGCGACTAAATCAACAAGTTTACTTAAGCGCGTTCGGCACACAATAATGATCGACAGCGACAAACAGCGTGAATCGAGACAGGCGATCGAACAGAGACCGAGCCACCCAATCGAGACATTACGTTACCTATGCAAAACTTTCACACAAACTGAGTTTAGCTAACTTTTCTCTTGTCAATGAAGACCGACCGCTCGAAACAGCATGAAATACATTTATTAAAGGTGTTGAATTGTGTCGAGTTCATTGTTTGGGCAGCGAGTTACGCGCATTGTCGACGTGATCTGTGGATGACCGTTTTTTCGGACATGTTCATTCTTTTGGAATCATAAGAATTGAAAGCCGGCCAAGCGTGTCATATCGGAGTTGACGTCGAACGTGAACAAGTTGGCCCTGCTCACCGCCTAATACCTTAGATTCAATGGCGGTCTCGTTCCTCTCTGATGACAGCATGACATTGGCATTGTGTTGTGCTGCCAGCCTCTCGACAAACCAACCCAGCTCATTGAGAGTTAAATAATAGTGGAGATGCGATCGCGGTCGTGTTTTGCATAGTGAGCGTTTTAATATCGTTGCATGGCGCGCCATATGCACAATGCAGTGGGCTCGATAAGCCCAGTCTCAGTCTCGTTATGTCAGTTATGGCTGTATTAATGGCGAACCATGGAAAATGCACTGCAGTGCCGGTGGTGACACAGTGAAAAGCCTCTCAGGCCCCTTTGATCTGTTGGACACCACCAAGAGCCCAACAGCTTTGTTGAGGCGTCAACAAAAGCGGCACAACCGCACATTTTTAGAAGACACGTCGCCCATTTGCTTGGCGTGAGCTTGGCGATCGTGAGGATTTTTCTCAAATCAAACACAATGGAGCACAACAGAATCCTGTACGATACCTTCAAATGTTTCGAGACATGCACCTCGTGGGAAAGCAAATACACGGTTCGCCCGCAAAGCGATTTCACTTTAATGCACTAATTAGATTGTCTAACTATCCGTGATTTGTGCAATCATTACGGACTCATCGTGCATTGTGTGTCGCATGCTTGCTCTCCGTCTCTGTCGATGCTCCTTTTGTGATCAAATCAACCGAAAACGCGTCACGCTGAGTGCACGACAAAGCAGTCAGAAAATGTATTTTCAATTTACGTCAATCACCTTATTGGACATCTCATCTCTCGTTCACATAGAACCCACACACAGAGGATGTTTGTGCTACATGCAACACGGTGGTGGTGGGTCAAGAAGTCGAATGAATCAATTGAGAATCGAGAATGGTGACCAATTTGCGAAGAACAAGCAACCGAGGGAGAGACTCATTCAAGATCTTATTATTTTGGTTGAGGTCGTTTTTTTCGCTCTTCGACCAGCTTTCCGAAAACTGGCATTTCGTCAACAAAATCCCAAAAGGATTAATAGCACAAATAACAATTTGCTCGGTACGCACTTTTCATCGTCGTCTCGTCTAATTGATGAAGAAAAAAGACATTTTTATCAGGACACGGCACAGCTCGCCATGTCGCAATAGCGTACCTGAAAAGGGCCTGTAATTACTTGGCAACTGCAGCGCTCGATGCCCTCAGGCCAGATATGATCAGAAAAGGCAGCGAGAACGTCGAATCGATGTCGATGGTGTGCTGCTAAAAGAGGCGCAACGATGAAGAGAAGTGATGCGAGATGCGAGATGCGAGATGCGAGGATGCAACGCGAGAGCATCCCTCAAATGTGTTCGCGTTCGTGTTGGTGCTGTGCCGAGCCAACAACGAACAACGACACGAAATTTGCTGAGTATAAATTGCAGCAAATCGCTAAAGATTGTGCTCTCTGCAAACTATGAAACTACTTTGCTAACTTTGCTTCCCGCTGGCGATATCGAGAGCGATATGAGAGAGAGAAGAGCGAACAGAAGAGAAGAGTCGCTGCATTAATGTGTGCGATGTGTAATGTGCGACGAGAATGAGAATGGAGAAGCGCCCCATGCAATATGCACAATGGTGAACGAAGAATAGAGAGTGAGATGCATACCACCAATGTGTCGGTGATTGCTGATAATGCGCTCGATAATAACGACGCGATACTGATGCCCAGTGTTGATCTCGATGTCGATGTTGAACACATTTGCATGGCGCACCACATCCACATCCGAATCCGCATCCATCACGCTCTGATTAATCGCCATGCACTCCCTAATCAAAAGAGTTCTATTTTTTGTCTA
>JAGGCA010001850.1:44900-55243 GCA_022876805.1 Osperalycus tenerphagus | reverse complement strand
AGAGAGAGAGAGAAGCAAATAAGCGGAAACGAATTTGGCCATCTCGGATGCGAAACGAGACAAACTGTTTAGTTGCTTAATTTGATTTAACGGTCTTGGTTGCTATACAAACTCTGTGATCACTGTCGGAGTGCGGAGAACATTGATGGTGAATTGTTTCGAATATCTCTGCGCGACTACAAGTCGAAAATCAAAGCGACACTTTCGAGAAGCAGATTAATTTGCATTATTTCGGTTGCTCTGAGAACAGAGTGCAATTGACAATGTCAGTTGAAAGGAATTCACAAGAATTTGAACTGTCGGTCGTTACCCGAAGATGCAGCGCAACGTCTCGTTCTGTTTGCCATCTCCCTACCCACATCCATCCTCAGCCGCATCCTTATCGCATCGCTCCATTTGCTTCTCCGACATGCTTCTTCCGAATCATTTCTCATCAGATAAGTTCGCCATTCGAACTCGCTTCGACGTGCACTGAGGGAGTCAACATTTCGTTCCGTCTATTATGATTATCGTCGTTGCAAATTCCGACTAACTAAATTTAATAAAACTCGTATTAACTCGAATCCAAGTCGGGCAGTTGTCATTTCGGGCGATGCTCGATGTGCCATGAACGAAACGATTTGCCGATCATAGACTGCTCATGCATATTCATGCTGTTTGTCCGTAAATCATTCGTGAACACAAATAATCACTAAACCACATAAAAACGAACTCACAAGAAGCCGGTTAACATTACAGTCAAATGTTTGCGTTCAAATATCTTCCGTCGGAAACAAATTGGAGGAATATCGTTAAAAATCGATATTTCTCCCGGCAGACTCAAATACGTAGGAAACACGAAAATCGCCGCAAGATAACGTACAGAAAACTCCTTCAGTTGCTGTCAATTCACGAACAGGATTTTGTGCCGCGCAATGGAAATGGGAAATTCAAGCGAATTTAACGTCTGTTTGCAGTTAGAGAAATTCGAAATTCGAATTGGTCGCAAGCGTCGCGAATGACTGGTTGCGGGAAATCATTACGTTAATTGCTTTCGAAGTGTTAGTTGCCAATCATCGATAACAAGCAGAGCACTACAGTCAGAATCGAACCATTTAGCTGATTGAACTGTTCAGCTCAGTGACGAGCGAGGATCAGTTGGTCGGACGAACAGAGAACAGAGAACGTGCCGAATTCTCGTTGCTCGTCACGTCGAGCGCGGCACGCAACTAATGAGCGATCTCAATTGGGCTCCATTAATCGTGTGATTTGCCATCATTTCAGTTTCCGATTTCCCCTTATGACTCGTTTTCTTCTCGTTTGTATCTCAATTTTCTTATTTCCTCGCCATGCTCTCCAGTCACTTCACTAGAAAGACATCGTTAAATTTTTTGACAAAGCCAATTCGCGTTCCATTTAAAAACGATCACATTACCGACGATGTGATTCTGTCTACCGGTAACGATCGTCGTTAGTGAATAAAGAAGAGAGAACTACTGAACACATCAAGACACGTAATGACGAACGCACTCCAAACATTCTCCATCACAACTCACTTTAGTTATTAAATGACAACGAAAAACTTACGCAATGTTTTATTCATGTTGCACAATGTTTATGCAACAATTCCAATCGTAATCACGGCGAATTCAAATGTGTTGATTGCGTTTAATAACGATTCAATGCTTAGAGAGTAGATATGAAAAGAAATAGCTCAATTTGTCTGTGCTAAGTGCCTCGTTGTGCTGTTCATTATCGTTAATGATTAATTAAGGAAGTCGCTGCACTCGACTAACCGCTGCCAGCAATATTATTCCGTAGAAGACGAGTGATGGGAGAGGAGCGAGAAGAAGACGATGACGATCGTTATCTGTGCGCACTTCCAAACACTTCTTACACGATGATCGCATCACATTGCTCTTGTCATTCGAATTGTGCCCAGACTTCTGGATCTATAAAGTGGGGCCACTTGACGAGCGACCGCCTACCCGATCGACCGTGTCCCACCTCGCATCTCAGGCCAATTATGGAGAGCAATCGATCGAAGGGAGGGACGGTAATAAGACGATCAACATAGCAAAATCTCTCCAAGTTCTCACTCCAAGCATTTTCCGGCGATTACTGACCAGCTTATTGATTCGAGAAATAGCTCTCTCAACAGTGTATATGCCTCGTGTCCACCCTAAAAGTGGCATTTATCGCTGCGACAGCGAATTCAATGGTGCATCACGTTGCCGACAGTGTCCAATTTGATTCAGTCGATATCGGCGAACCAGATGATAACCACTGGTAAACTTGTACTGCTCGCTTGAAAAAGTAGATGAAACTGACAATTTTTAGATTTACTGTTTAAACTCGAAAATTTCAAGTCCCTATCGCACTGTGTACTCAGCATTTGGTCTGTGTTTCGTGCTAGTGCTAGCCCATCGCATTAAAATTTTTAGTTCAACATCCTGGAATCCTGGAAGTGCTTGAAGAAGGTGGCGAGAAGTGAAAAGTTAAGTAGCTGTCGAAGTATTCGACTATTGTGTGAATGGCTCGATTGGTGTTGTAACCCTCACCTTAACTCCCTCAAGTCCATCGGAACAAGCCCGAGTGGTGAGAAAACACTCGACTGTTCAAGTTGCTAAGTTTGTTAATACTGTGGTGTTACGTCAATGTCGAGTGAGTTATGACTCAATTAAGTGACTCTCTAAATGAATGGTATCGGCAATGAATGTAACAACGACCACTCCGCGACCATTTAAACTACTCAACGTGTCTTCAAACTCGCCGTTCGTGTCCGCTTTCGGTGATGCTCATCTCGACATGAATCCTCTCATCACTCACCCACCGACGATACCGACAGCGGCATCAAATCCGCGACTCGGTCTGTCGGAGCATCTGGGCCAAGTATCGCCAGCATCAGCCATTAATTCATCATCATCACCATCGAGATCCATGCGCGTCAACATGACATCGGTTCCTCAACGACAACCTTTCGCTATTCAAGAACTGCTCGGACTCACGAGTTCGAGTAATTCAAATAATTCGAACACAGTTAATAACTCCGTAACTAATTTATCAACGGCGAATTTCCCGCGACACTCGGTACTGAGTTCGAATGCCATCAACTGTGTATCTGCTCTGAGCGGTCCTCAAGTCGGTGGCGGTCTGAACCCGCTCGGAGCTCAGCTGCCTCCGCGATCGAGTCCCATGTCAGCGACTAATTACTTTAGCAACAATGGTGGCACCCTTAGCACATCACACATACATCCCGGTCACTCTTCAGCGTCATCTCTGCTTTCGTCGCCCAGCCAGCCCGGCACCGGTCTCGGTCACTGTTTCACGCCCGAACAAGCGAACGCCGCTCGCTTCGCGTATCTCAATTCGCCTGCTGCTTTCCGACTGATCGAAGGTAAGCAAAGACATCGATGTACATCGATGTCATGCCATTCGTCTCACTGATCAACCTCTTTTGCCAGGCCTTCATGCCGGACTTCATCACCCTGGCGGCACTTGTTTATCGACACCTGTTTCGGCGTCGATGTCGCTGTTTCCTGGCTTCCCAACACCAGTACCTGTCGACTCGAGTGTGTCACCGCGTGGAACAGAGAGTGGATGTCCCGGTAAGACAATTAACTCGGTTGCTGGGCGCAGCGTGACGCGACCTACACACAGTTTTCACGTTTTCAAATAATCTGCATTGTAACAAACCGAGAGAAGAGTTTTTTCTAATCGAATTCACCCAGACTGTGTTCATTCTGCTGCCTCTCTTTCAACTCCACTCATGTAGTGTTCTCTGAACACCACCAGACAACGAACAATTGTTCGTGTTAATTTAATTGCGACGCTGATCACACGATGAAAGCGTTCGCGCTTCGTGTTCCTGTTTGAATAGCAGTCACTCATTCCAGTTGAACATCCATAAAATTGTCGTTTGCTTCATCACCACTCGCCTGTCTCCACCCCTAATTTAAGCGAAATGCCGTTGCATGACAACGAAAATGCTGGCCCGATATTGAAACGAAAATTTCGCGATCAAATCTCGTTTGTGTGGTGTACGCGTAGGGGAAGACCGAGAAGACGAAGAGTGGCGAGAGAGGGGAGGTGAGGGCGAGAAAAAAGTGCGAATGGAACTGCTGGCAGAACGCAGAAACTGTTGAGCAAATCATTTATTTTGCGTCAATGCCTGCTTTCACGAGCTTGTCAATCACATTTTGTTAACCCTGCGTGTGGCCATTTAAACAGTGCCCCAGCAAGATGTCTATACTTTTGACGTACTTAACATAGTTCAGCGTTGCGAGATGCCAGTTGCGTTGAGCTGTTCGTGCCACGAACATCACCTCGAATCCGAATCAGCAGTTGTGGAACTGGAGTGGTTGGCAGTTTATGGACCGCTCAGGTCGACGTACAGACACGGCCAGAGGTTCGGCGATTGTGCGACTGCCAGGTTTCTATTTAATGCTCCACTTCGGGCTTTCAATTGTCGTCACGACACGCTCACTACACGCAGATTTGCTTGTCAAAATCGCCTCGACTAAATAGCCAGCATTCGGAATTGGTCCAATTGAATTGATAAAATAGCACCGGAAATCGCCAATCGCTGATCGGAAATTTTGACAGATTTTCGTGCATATACGCGACACGAAAGCGACATTATAGAGCTGTTTGCAAGCTTCCAAGTTGAAGACCTGTCACCGTGATTCACTACCGGCTCGACAACGATTCGGCATCGTCGTCGCCACTCGTTTTAATGCTTTTCGACATTAAGGCCTTTTAGTTTAATTCAATTTGCTTGTTGATGTTGTCGCGGCACATCCCAGAGTCGAGCCTCTTTCACTCTAAGTTTGTTACGCAATTTGTGAGCCACTCTCAAGATTTCACTTTGAAAATTGACTTATTGTAAATGGACCTGATCTGATCGGCAATTGGATAAGCGGCTCAATTTGATGAGTTAATTTGGCTGACATTTCTCACCTAGGTGAAATAGAAATAGCTTTGTCGTCCTGAAAAGAGTTGGCCCACGCCTCGCACACGACTTGAATCAACTCGTTGCTCGTGTCTCGCCTCCTCGTTAACGAAGCAAAGCACTCCCACTAATTGCTGTTCAATAGGGATGTCAGGCACGTGAAGTTGAGTTCGTCTGACGTTGATAGCAATGATTCAAACAATCACAACCACCTTAATTCGATGGACATTCAAATAACAAACATCTGCTAGCGTTCAGTCATTTGTTCACTTTTCATTGAGCCAACAAACGCTGTCTGCCCACTTCGTTCATTCATACGAATTCTTGTCTAGCGCACTCGACTAGTCGATATTAGCTGTTAGGCCACAATGTTTAAATGCGTTATTATTTGTCGACGTGCCTCGTGTCAGGAAAGACTTTGCTGATCTTATCACTCATTATTTGCTTGTCGAAATCAGTGACAGCAGCCGTGAAGAAACAGCCAGAGCAAAGATTGGAGCGGTTACCAATTTGCTGTTTGCTTTGCGTGCCCTGCGGTCAGCCGAGAACGAGAATGGCTGAGAGGTGAGAGAGATCGACGAAGGAACGAGCAGGCCTGAGGAATTACCGTTAACGAGGCGACCCACGCAATGCTAACTTCAACTTGAACATAATCGAAAAAGCCGCGAGTACTTAGGTTCGCCATTCACGAAATACACAATCAGCTTTATAGAGGTCGTAATCCGGATCAGACACTCGAGAGCAGCGATTGCCGATTAATAGGTAATCTCGACAGTGAATTAGATATTAGACGCGGTACTTATCGTGTTCTGTGCGACCAGATTAGTTGATTCGCTTCGTTGGAATCAATTCGCCAGTCATTTCTCGATGAGCTCAATTGATCGACGGCTTCGCAGCTAATTCGACCAGCACCAGGACCAGCAGAGTCGCCGACCAAACAGCTCACGACTGGTTCACTTCCATGTTCAGCTCAATGCCGCTCCCGCTGATTCAAGTTCCCGTCATACAAATATTCCCGCAATCACAAAAGGATGCAAAAATGATTAATTAATTGGCGAGCCTCTATGCATGCAAATCGCTTTGTTTACTTCGCACCGCACTCCACCATTGCTATTCATTTCGAATTTGAATACAACACACAAATTTCACGCGCATTTTAACGCGAAACTTCAGTCGGCTGTTGGCTCAGTTTTCTAATTGCATTTCGCACATCTCGCATTCTCTCGTCTTCTCCCCTCACACGATAGCCTTCATTCATCTCTTTTCATATCTATTATATTAATAGCAAACTAAAATTCCAATCATTCCGCGAGCAGACGAGATAAATAATATAGTTGATGTTGGTGCGTATTAAGCCTAATAAAGTGTGAGAGAAGGTGACAAATATGTCGAGAATGCGAGAGATGAGCCAATATTGGGGGCTAACTTTGTACATTAATAAGGATGATGGGAAACGAGGCGAGCATCATCAAATGATCCACAATTTTCAGACGAATACGATGTCGGACTAAAAATTTTGGACTTTCGATTTTACAGGCAGTATGGTTCCCGACTTCTCGCGCATCGGTACGGATATAGATTCAGGTACGGGACTCGGTGGGACGAATGGCAAGAAAAAGAAGAAGAAACGGAGACATCGGTAAGAAATGCATATAGATTGATGTTGATGATCGATTTACATACATAAGCACACAAACGTTCAGCGATGGGGATTCATGTAAAATGGATGCTGTCATGACGATGCATTTCGGCATCGAAATCGAAATTCGGCCAATATTATACTGAATATTGAACGATATATTAATCAGGCGAAACCCATCATTTGGCAACATCGATCATGGCAGTGCCGACACCAAGAAAAGTGTAGTCGAAATGAACGTTAGCATCGCAAATGACGCCGTGACTCGCAAATTATTACATTATTACGGTCTCCACCTTTGCGCGATGCATGAATATGGGACCGAATAAAGAACGAAACGCGGCACGTGTGTGTCCACAAACCGTAACAACATCAACATAATGCCGTTAAATTACTCTAACAGAAATTAGTTTTCGTCACGAGCACAAAAGAGCCAATTTGACCTAACACCTCGCCAAGCACGCAATTCTCCTGACAAATATTTGTCATTCAGCCTTTCATTTAATCATTTTCGTAAAAGCAATTTTTCTAACACAGTGACACACCTTGCGGGAACCTATTTGGCACTAGCCCATTTCGGCAACTAATTTATTAGCGAGAGCAATGCGCCTGAATCATAGAGAATTAAGTGATGCTATTTATCTTGTCACGACAGGACCATCTTTACCAGCTATCAGCTCGAAGAGCTCGAGAAGGCGTTCAAAGATGCGCACTATCCGGATGTGTACGCCAGAGAAATGCTTTCATTGAAAACTGACTTACCAGAAGATAGAATACAGGTAATGATAACTGATGTTGTGCGAGCGACACAAAGACTACTTCCGTCTCTGATTCCACGAATTTGCCGGATCGCAAATCTAATAAAACTCATATCAGAGGCATGCCGTGCAGAGAACGTACCCATCGAAATGTCAACTCGATGCACGCCGAAACTCAGTTTTGTAGCTAATGGAATAGAAAACATGAGTAAATGACCGGAGATTGTCCCGTTCGGAGAGGAGAGCGACGAGATATACGAACAGGGAGGTTGACCGTGCTAAACGCTCGTTGTAACGAGCGATGTAATGGTGAATTAGTGAAATGGATGAGAGCAAATGCGAAACCGCATCATCTAAGTGAATTCAGTGCCAGAGTTTTTGTATGCTCGCCAACACCGCGCGGCTGTTGCCACCGAGCAAGACATCGTCACTTGTATTGTCCGCAGTGTATTGTTGTGCTTGCAACTCTGCACTCAATTAGCGTAATTGGTCCTTTCCTGAATCCCAAGGCAAGACATTCGAGTAGCGTCACTCGATCGTAAAGCTTCGATGTTCGAGAATTTCGTCGAAAGCCTTGAGCAAAATTCGATATCAATTTCGGTACTCGTTAAGCTTATTTCATGTAATTACATCGAAAATGATATTTGATGACGCAAGTTAACTCATTTAGCGGCACGCATTTAATTAAGCTGTTTATGCCAGTCATATGTGTAGTACAATAATTGAAGTAACTCTCGTGGTCGGTAAATTCGTTTGAAAATGATCATAATACATCACGTTAAGATAGGCATCGATTTCTATTAATTCAGTCTAAATCCTAAATCACGCGAGACGCACCAACGCACTAACATGAAATTATGCTTTGTGCCTATTAATGATACCCAAATATTCTCGGTCAGGTTTGGTTTCAGAATCGAAGAGCCAAGTGGAGGAAGACAGAGAAGTGTTGGGGCAAAAGCACGATAATGGCTGAGTACGGTCTTTACGGAGCGATGGTTCGTCACTCGTTGCCTGTATGTAATTATTGAATTACATATGTCAATTTAATGACCTGATCAATTGTTTGCCTTTTGTTTCAGCTGCCCGACAGCATACTGAAGGGAACGAAGGAAGGAGAATCAAGCACGTGCGCCCCATGGCTGTTAGGTATGGCCGACACTATCGATCGTACTTAGAAGATGAAATCTTTTCCTAGATGGACGCGCTTCAAGCTCATCCACTGACATTCCTTATTCAATCGCAGGAATGCACAGAAAGAGCATCGAAGCAGCCGACAAGCTCAAGGAGAGTGACGCCAGCGAGTCAGAGTCGAAAGACGGCCACTCCAACGACAAATTCAAGTTGAGCAACTCGAGTGCCGGCCAAAAGTGCGACAGACATGATACCGATATTCTTAGTTCGACTCCAGGCACCATAACAGCGGCGGTCACTTTTTCGGGCATGCACACGACCAGTGCGAGTAAGTGCAATACTAGCGGCGAGCAGAACGTCAACGTTAAGGAGGCGCTTCGCACGAGTTCGATTGCAACTCTCAGGGCCAAGGCGATGGAACACAGCGTAAAAATGATGCAGATACAGTACAGCAGTGACAGCAAGTCCCAGTCACCTGCGACGCCAACACCCGGTTTCGAGCAGCACCAAGGCGATCACCATCTCGCCACCCCGGCGCACTTCCATCATCACCATCCTCCTCAATCGAGGCCTGTTTACCAGTGATTCAGCTGTTACCTAACGAAGTACTCCTCATTCACTGTTTTCTCAGTTCGATTCATTCATTATGTGTGCTAAGCATCGTTACCCTCATCGCTCCCCACATTACGTAGATATGATCTCACAATAGAAAATCGCTAATTAGAAAAAGCTCCTGGAAGCAGAGCGAATTTTCGATGCTGAACAGCAAATAAAAAGTTCGCCTATAAACACAACACGCTGGCCTCGTGACGCGATGCTTACGCAAAGTGTTAATTTGAGCGATTCGTAATTTTCTTATTCTCTGCCCCGTCAACTACTGAACTTAATTTCTCCCGAGAATACCAGGCCGAGGTTGCAGTCATTCGTCAGGCCAACATCGCCGCGTTTTGGACGCGGGCATGAATTCCCAAATTGCAATCGCGACATTAATGGGATCATGTTCACAGTAGTGTTCATTTGAGTTATTACCAACTTGACTGTTTATTCAGGTATAAAAGTGCGAAATAATTTGCCTCATGCTTTAGTTCTTGGCCTCAGCTTCACTTTCCTGGTACCTGTTGACAAATTTCCCAAGAGATCTGGGGAAAAGCGCACTTCATGCATGTGACTCGAGTTCGGGTAGCGAAGTAGGTACGAATAAGAGTGAATGAGGCAAACATCACATACGAAATGGAAATGAACAGAACAGGCAGATGGCCAAATAAGAAACCGGTGGGATTCCGTCCATTCGATGGACCATTCATCGAATCTTTCGGAACACGCGAGTTTTGCCACCAGTTTGCATCGATTTGGTCGCGTTCTCGACGCCGAATTCCCATTTGAGCAAACAGCTCATCAAGTAAGTGAATGAAGTGACGCCATGCTCTCCGTGAAAGTTAATAACGCAAATTGCTTTGATTGTGACGCTGATGGTGACACGATTTGAAGTGCTCTCAATAACACGGCAACGATCACGATGACCACTGGATGCAAGCAGGTCAGCAGATGATCAGGAGCAATGACAGTTGACGATCGTCAGTTACGAATTTTGAAATCTACGCACAGATTTTCTCGGAAATGTCGTCGAGCATTTAACTATCGTCATGACGGCTTCGTATCGCCGATGAAATGCAAGATCTCCCACCGGACGAGAAAAAATTTGACGTAAATGCGATACAAATCAGATTAGCAGTCAAACGACTTGTCTGTTTAATGGCGAATTTTGGCGAAAATGTTGATCGCACTCGACGATGATGGATAGTCCCGCATTGCTCGACGCGACGCTCTATTGGAGCGCGGTTTGCGTTCTTCATCGGCCAAATGAGATTAGCGATCTGCTCCCATG
>JAGGCA010001850.1:12175-44654 GCA_022876805.1 Osperalycus tenerphagus | reverse complement strand
TCTTCATACTCATATTAACGTTATCACTGATTTCGCAAATTGGTCCTAATACTCGGCAAATTGTCGGCACGATAGCATCAATTTAATTAACGCCTCGTCTAATTGCGTTTTTATTCGCAACTCACCGCTGTCACGCGACGACGAGGCGCATCACGAAATTGGCTGAGCGAACATCATCATTTTCCATTAAACTCAATTTAATTAATGTTGCACGAAATGGCGTTCATGCTCGCTGTTTTTTCTTCGGAACTGTGGTAGACGCAAGAATAATTTAATGAGATCAAAGCGAGTAATTCACTTATTCGCTTTTTCTACACGCATGGCTGATATACATAATGATGATCTTGTCATTATGTTGGTATGATTGTGATAATCTGCGCAAGAAGCTGTGATATACTCGACTTGTCGCCCATTTCATATTGCTCATTATGTAATTAGGCGCTTGCTGAACAAACTTGCCAGAAATTTTGCTGTTTCAAATTAATACGGAATGGGACGCATTTCAGCAAAGACCGAAGTCGTTCGTTGTCAACTATCGGGATCCGCCATTCACAACATCTGAGTATTGGCTTAATTTATGACACTTCATATGGTATGGATGTAGCGCGAGAACAAATATCGTAAGACCTGGACATAGCTAATAACTTGGGTGATGGAAGCCGTGCAAATATTTCTGATTGCTTTCGGGTATTACATATGAAGAATTTCCCCTATTTTCCCCTCTCCTATCTCAATACACGCAACACAATTGCTTAAGCCGTGATTATGAAAATTACTGCCAAATATGGAATGCCAGAAATTTTGCTGCTCTCCATACATGCCTGAACGCCGCCATTCATTTTGCCAGAGCTTAATAAATGTGAAAGTTTGCAAAATTCAAGGAATGCCGAACAGAATTATTAAATTCATTACGCGGTGGGACGTTCATTATAAGCTTGGTGAAAATTTAGCGCGTTGAATAATTGATGTTGAAAAAGAGTACTCGATCACCGTCAATTCGCTTTTCATTAAAAATAATTACAGAAAATTTGATTACACCAGAAAATTGTTGACTAATTAATCACAAAATTAGTACGTAATTCCACAACGCATCGATCATTAGAATTCATCAATCGCTTAGACATGTATCATAATGAATGGTCTCAAGCTTCGAATACGCCGGTACATAGTTATATAGTAATATGAAAAGTTATAATTTTCACTAACGTAAAAATCTGTAGGATTTTCGAGTAGCAATCATTCACAAGCTCGTACTAGTAGTAGTGAAAGACGAGAAATAACTCGTCAAGAGCGAATAATGTGTGAGCAGTGATTGATTAATGTGTCA
Organism: Osperalycus tenerphagus; assembly: GCA_022876805.1. Classification (NCBI taxonomy): domain Eukaryota; kingdom Metazoa; phylum Arthropoda; class Arachnida; order Sarcoptiformes; family Nematalycidae; genus Osperalycus; species Osperalycus tenerphagus. The sequence goes on along the minus strand of JAGGCA010001850.1, from coordinate 43,327 downwards.
ATATTGGACTGTGCGTGGTGAGAGTGTCGGGATTGTGAATTATGTACTGGTACCTGAGACGGTGAATGAATGCATGAACAACGAAACACGTTTTGTATGCTCGATGAATGAGTGAGGGCAGCGAGGAATGTCGAGGACCTCAATGATACACAATCGGGCACAGACGGAGTGAGTGGTTGCACCAGGAGTGGTCGGCCTAAAGACGACTCAACAACTCAATTCATAACTTGATTGACTGAATCAACTCGGAATGTTTCATTGCGAGCATGTCTGCTCGTTTCTTCACACGTCTGCCAAACAAGTTTTCTTTCCACCGACGTAAAAAATTACAAAAGTAAATATTTGCACTAAAAATTCTTTCGTGGATGACGACGCACTCCGACAACGGAACGCTGAGTGAGTGGGCTATTAAAGTTGAATGGTCAGAAAAAAGTATACAATAATGATATACTGTTGAAAAGCCCTTCGCAGCACAGTGACACCGATCAGTGCAACTCCGACAGTGAACTTTAACAAACAAAAAACTTACCATAGTGTCTATTCTATGTGCGTACAGCGAATCTCAATAATGATCGTTACTGATAAGTTATCGGTAGTAACTTGTAAAGTGATGCCAATCATGTGCGTGAATCTGCGATTAGCTTTGTAAGAGTTTTTAATGAACACGACAGCAGGAAAATTGCACGTTCACCGAAACGAGATCACAGCAAGAGAGCCGAAATCGGAGTGGGCCAGACGACAGCCGCGTAGCGGCATAAATGCATATCATTACGCACGTGCACCGAATTCATGTGCAAACTGAAATAACATTGTGCGAGCTCGTTATCATCAGTCTCTATTCGTATTCATTTCATTGCCTAGCACAGATGCCTTGCAAGTAAGTCGCATTTCGGGAGACTGCCGAATCTGACGCGGGCGAACCGCTGTGAACTAATTGCCGTCCCGGTGCGTGCTCTCACAGTTCTGCATTGACAGTGCACGATTTTAATAACAAGAAAGGTGACCTAGGGATGCGATAACACAAAGCATTTGATCGGCGATCGCATAACCGACAATGAGAGTCCCATTTGGGTATTGTAAACAGTTCATATCTAATGGTGCAAATGAAGCCATCATCGCTAAGTTTCACCGACAGTATGCTGTTCGCATCTTATCATTAATTGCGACTAAACTGGTCGATTAGGAGATGCACTTTACATTGCTGAATTCTTGCTTCTGATAATACACTGGTATCATGAACAACAAGCGATCCGTTTTGAGTTAAAAAAAAACGGTGTGTTGTCACTCTGCATTTGGTGGTAGCAGCAGCAGTTGTCACCGGTTGTGGGTGTATTTCAGAAATGGTCAGTCCGGTCGGCCAGCAAGCAGAAAATAGCTCTAAATAGCAGCACAAAACTGAACACGAACAAACAAAATGAGCACGAGAAACAATGCGAATAGTTACAAATGCAGTTGGCTCGTGCCGGACAATGAATATGATAATCATATTATAAATGAAATGATAGAGCACGTCTTACGTAGCGTTGCGCTTCCGTTTTCGTCAATCAAATTGGAAGTTTTCCATCCCAGTCAGTGATGGACTGATCGCTAATAGTTCATATTTTTCGGTCGATTAAGTCTCTGAATGCAGAGCGACAAAGAAGTGTTGGTAACTCGAAATGCGCGCTCCTTTAATCACCAGGACGACTTCATTCTCGACTTCCGTCGCTCAATCTCAATCTCAACCTCGATCTCGTCAAGAGGTAGGTCATTTACACGAAACATCACTATGAGTTCAGAGATCACCGACGACAAGAAATTCTTCTGTCCGCACGCCGGGTGCCTCTTCTACTTTGGCTCTGAGCGATACTTCCGTCGGAAGCAGTTCCTCGTACAGGTGAGTGAGCGGCGAGATAATGCGATGCGATGAGCTCAATGACCTCACGAGTGTTTACCACGGCAGCACATCGCCAACTGTCACCAGGAACGACAGTTCGTCTGTGACAAGTGCAATAAGCGGTATGCGTTTGACTGGCAACTTAGGTACCACAAGAAGAGTTGCGGCATTGAGTGGAAGTGCGCAACGTGCCACCGGACGTACGAAGTGAGATTGTCGTTGGCCAAACACTGCCGAAGACAAAAGCACCAGATGCCCGATGATCCGCACTCGCGGTACAAGGCTAGGAAACAATCTAATTACGAAGCGCCAACCATTATCGTGATGCCACTGCTAGTCACCAACACGGTTTTAGTCTCGCCGTCGTCCCAACGTGTAGACATGGCACAGATGACGAGCGGCGAAAGTGGTTCACAGGAAGGCGAAAAGGCGACTCAAACAGGAACTCTACCACCGTCCAAGAGCGAGCTGAAAAAAGCAAGCAGTTTGTCGGATGGCGAGACGCGAAAAGTGTCGGTAGGCACGCAAACCAAATGCCGCCGTGTTCACAAGTCGTCGTCGACGCGATCATCGCGCAGCTCGCAGTTTCCTCCCGTCCCGTCCGCAATTCCCGCTGTCACCGCTGCAACGGCCGCGCATTCCGCCTCTCCACTGCCTGTCCTCGACAGCGATCTTTTATTCAGCGAGTTAGAACTGAACGACATTGAAACGCAGACCATCTGGAACAACGACGAAACGACGCAAACCGAAAATTTTGGCAATTCGCTCGACGAAGTTCTTGGCCACTTGTTCTCGTCTCCACATGAACCCAACGCGACTGACGTGATTTCGACGGACATGCAGACACAAACGCAAATTGATTTACGAAATTTCATTTGCAGTTATGCTCAAACGAATTTCGAATGCGATACAAAACTACATCGTTAGCGTATTGTGTATGTATGCATGTAAAAATATGTACGTGTAGTAAATTTGTACGGAGTAAGTTGTCCTGAAATGTCAGGCAATCAATTCAATTCAAATTCGATTCAATATTAGCGTTATTATTAGGCGTTGAATTAATTAATCTCTGCATGTTGTTTTCGATATAGCGTGTTTTAATTTGACGATAATAAATACGTCGGACATCGGTCGAGCGCATCATAAGAAAACGAAGCGTTTTCGCTCATTTTTTTTCAGAAAGGAGGACAGATCGATCGATGGTTTCAGAATTCGCTCACTTTCCACCCTTGCGGAAGGCCTCCTCGATGGCTTCCTGACTGGCTTCCTCGAAGTCGCACGCCTGCACATACTTGTACACACCGACCAGCGCCTTCTTGAGCGCGTCGTAAGACGACGAGTAGAGCATCTTCTGCTTGATCTTCGCGCTCTCAGGGCACCTGGAACGGAAATGTGGAGGTCAGTGAACTGAGACGCGAGGCTCATTACAGGCTCAGCACGGGCCTGCTTCACTTGACTACTGACCAGGTCATAAGCACGAGTCTGTCTACACTCATGGACGTCTTCTCTAAAGAGCCTTCCACCGGGATATTGGCCGGGAAGTCGAACACGCAGTAGCGACACTCCGACTTGAACATCTGTAGTTGCTCTAAGAAATCAGAGTATTTGGCATCGCGCGGACCTGTCGACTCAATGTCGATCACCTGAAACGAGAATACGAAGGTGAGACATGAGATTGATTAGCACTTTACGGTGATCGCACACTCGTGCAATGCTCCCTCTCCTCATCTCGTCATCCTTCCACTCACCTTTTCATCCTTGATGTGATAGATGATGTAGCGGTACTTCTTGTCCTTTTTCACTTCTTCGTAGATGGTCTTCGCCTCTGTGGACACAGTCACTCCAGAAGACTGCACAAGGACAAGAACAAAGAACGCGTGTTGTGTGAAGTGAAATTAATGATGACAATGCCGGTCTGGGGAAGGGCGTAACGCACGCTGAAGATCGAATCTCGCCGTGCCGAGTGCGCGAGTGAGTCTCAGCAATTCAACGGTAGCGGGTGTGCGGGACAAGAGCGATGGTCTTACCATTCTGATTGCGGAGATTGCTCGCCAACGAAGAGATAATTGGTTGATGTACGATTCGGTTGTTCGTCTGGCGATCGACGTGCCGGTGCGGTCAGGATGAATGACAATATGGCGGGCAGATGACTCACCTCGAGCAGATGTGAGCATGCGCCGAGACGCGAGCCTCCGCCCACTGCGCCAGCCCGATCCGTATTTGGACGGGGATCTCTTGTCCAGGCGCCACGTTCAAATGCCACCAAACCGTCTATTCTATCTGATCATCAACCTTGGTCAGAGGCGTTAGAAACGGGTATATTTTATTGCACAGAAGTCGCTTACAGGGCTAATGAGCCGCTGAGCAAGTGTTCGCCACCAGACCGTTAAAGATATCGTTGTCGCACCGACTGTTAACCGTCAGACTTCAATTATCTTTTGCCCACAGACAACTAGAACGCGCCGCTAATGCTCGAGTTTGCCAGATAAGCGATCTGTTTGCTCTTCGGCAACAAAAATTCACTTATCTAACTTTTTGTCGAATAAGCAAAGTGACGCTAGCGTCGATACGTAACGAAACTAATGTGCATAACACTTTGCAAAGTGTACGACTAAGAATTGCACTGAACGAGCATTTGAACTTCTCGGTACACTTTTACCGCTGTGCTGCGATGGTCGTAAATTATCCCGAAAAAGAATCTGATTTGCACACTGTAAGTGTTTGGTTCACAGTTGCTCGCGTCATTCAACTACGCGACAGTGATGCAGATTGCATCAGAATCTGATGATCAGATGCAAAATGATTGTTATGAAAATTGATCGTTATACCTTTGACTGTGTAACACGGAATTTTAATGGTCAACCAGTGATAATGGCTTACACATGATGGAGATGAAACATGCAAATGTCACCCTGTAATCGATCATAGAGATTATAAAGTTGCTCGTCAACTTAAGAGAGTTATTTCCATAACGGCGGTAATGTCCGCTCACTCGCTCCTCGGTTCATTCCGGACAAACCACTCTACAGAACTCCAAAAATAAGCGAGAGTGAATCTATTTACAAACTGCAACAATTTAGCTAGGCGCCGTAAAAGTGAAAATGTACAAAGACGTGTCACGAGTGGCGACAAAAACGTGACATTATGAGGTTGATGATGCGTGACATGCGACTAAACGAATGTTGAACTCGATCAACACTAAATCAGAAATATCGCGTAACTGACCGCTATTCTGTCGTCGTAATGATGTTAAGTACCGACAAAGTGAAAAATGTGAATCACTCAACAATTCTACAAGTACTCTCGTTGCGCTATGTTAAAATGAGACTTGCGTGCCATAATTCACGTGCGTTTCGATCGCATGGTTCGCAACGTCTTTCGCAAAAATCGCGAATCCTGGTCGTTACCGGAAACCGGACTCACGAAGACGTGTGGCGATGCAGGGACCTCTCTGGTGGCTGGTGCGGGTTCGCCCGGTTGTATAATCAAGTGTGATGGAATATGACCCGATGCCGGTGCTCGGACCTGCATCGACGAGGTAACGACTCGACCGAATGAACCTGGTGGGAAAGAAAGTTGTCTGTGTTGGGCTGATGAAGACGCCAATTCATGAGGAGGTGGTGCAAAATTTCTACCGACGATGACTTCGTCTTGGTTCGATGCTGACGTCTCTTGGTCTGCTTCATTGCCCGTATCGTTCTCTTTGAGAGGTGACGGCTCGATCGCCCACATTGTGCCCGCGGGATCTTCTCTCTCTTTGGATGTTCCAGGCTCGTTGGTGCGGACTACCGCTCTGAAACCATCTTTGTCGGCAAAGTACTCGACTTTTCTGTACAGCCCGTTCGTGTCCGTGTAGCCAAACACACCACGCACTTTTCCCTTCTCATCCACTTGCTCGTTGCGCATCTGGTTTGTCCCTAAGTTGTCTTTGCTGTGGTAATTAAAATTGTACGGCTCAGGAGGAACCACTTCGTTCCCATCGCTTTTCTCTTTCTTCGCACTCTGTGTGGATGCGGCACTTCGAAGACATTCCGGTATCGGCATCGCACTTGTAGCGGATGCATCGAACAGAATCTTGTCAACGTTCGGTGCTGAAACCATTTGCGGGTGGCGAATGCTCGACGATGACATCAAGTTCTTGCGGGCATTGCTGTCATCGTCATCGGCCTGCAACAGTTGCGGGTAGAACAAAACGTGTGCATACTTGTTATCCTCATAGACGAGAGCCAACATGTTCGTTTCGGAAGGCACATCGCGTAGTTCTTCATAGTGGCCAAGTTTACCCAGAGAACCCAGAGAACCAAGTGAGAAGAGTTTCTGGCCGTGGCACCACTGGCCGGCGAGAAGTACTACGAGAATGAACTGTGGACGCAAAAAAACAACTTTTAGTCAACCAGTTCACTGATGCTGCATCGTATTGTCACTCGCAGCTTCACTCCGCAATCCAAATCCTACTTCTTACCTTAATCATGCTTCTTGTCCCACCACCGAAAGTTACCTTAAATGAACTCGAACAAGTTTCACACTCGTGCCGTTTTCACTGATTTCGCTTTTTATACGGCTTGAAATAACAGCAGCATGCTCGCGATGGTTTAACCTCAATTTCGAAATAAATTAGCGAAACCGTCGAGATCAAGAGTGGGGTGTCTCCAGAAAGCGGCCCACAAATCGAGTGCCAGCTCGACTCGATGTTCAAGGAATGCGAATATGGTTAGAGTGACGGTGCTCGTTAAAGTTATAGCTCGACGAAATCTAAATGGACAGCAGATTGCATCTCTTTCATTTTCTCTGTAAAGGTGAAGTATAAAATTACCGTAAATAATGGATATTACCGGAAAATGATGGTTAGAGGGAGACAACCTGCGACGGTTTCTATTTCGGATGCGAAGACAGACCGAAATACAAGCAAAGCGACTTGAGAAGACAGTGCAGAAAAAGTACCCGACTATTGCTCAACTTCACTTAATATAGATGGTCGACAACGTCTCAATGAGACAATAATGGAATTTCAAGTTAAACAAGCAATGCCGTCAGAATTAACCGTTAGAACTCGTGGTAACTGATCATTAAATGCTGGAAAATTTAATTGAACTTACAGAAATTATTATCCTTTCCAATGTTCATGTCAGATCAGAGGAGAAGTCCGCTTGGATGCACTGCCCATAGTTATGAATCTGTGCAATTTGTTGCAATTTATTCAAAATTATCGGCACACAATTCAGGTTGGTATCGCTAAGAAGCTCTTGTCGAGAACTGCTTGTATTCGGTACAAAACAATTAACTAGAAAATCAGTCAACGATCGCCTTTGCATCGCCAATGATCAAAAGTGCCTTAAAAATTCGTCGAGTCCGTCGCCAGCTGTGACACTAGGACATGATCATTCTGTTTGAAACAATTTCAAATGTCAAACTCATTTATTTAATTTGTTAGTTATCCGAGAACCAGTCCAGCGCCAACTCTAGTCATATTTTTCGTGTGATTCATATGCGCACTCAACATGAACGTGAATGGTAGTGGCTGAATTTTCTTTTCTAGTACGGCGCCCACGGTCCACAGTGTGTCGACAGACCCTGTGAGACGAACAAAACGGAAAAAATGCCAACAAGTAAAATCTGTGCCATAAATCAATTAATGACGGAAACGGTGCGCCTGTGTTAGCAGTTTTCGATATCGGAAGCGAAATTAAGGCCGTAAATAAGGAAGCATTCGCATCATCAATTAATCGATCAAAGCTCGAAGACACGAGCGCACTTGATGGATCGACTCAAGTGATCTTCGGAAACCAGTTCAGAGACAGAGAAGCTGAGCAGGGAAACTGTAACTGTTATGCTTGCTTGCGGTTTGCGGTAAGGCGAGACCAGAGAAAGCGAATTGAACGTGAACGCACCTTTAAAGACGACGTTGGCTTTGGGCAAGTCGCATTGGTAAGCGAAACAGGCCGTATTTTCACCCACTCGAGTGTTCGTTTCTACTTCGACGCTAAGCTAAAAAAATATTATATAATAACGCTCATTTGACAAGACTGCCACATACTAATTGCGAGCTGCTAAGAAAAGATATTAAAAGGAGTTTCCTACGAAACATGTTTATGAACGAGCGAGAGAGCGGATGAGAAGTGACTCACCTGCAAACAATCATTAGCTTTGTGATAATAACTGAAGTGCGCTCCGCTTGCTGACAAAGTTCCATTGACTTGATACTTATCCCCACTGTAGCGACCAGCGAGAGAAAGGGCTGGCCAAAGAACACGAGAAATAGTTAGTCGGAGAGATAGATTCATACAGCTGACAAGCATTAAGTAGCTTACCGGCTATTTGCGATCCAGGAATCTGCGGACCGTACTGATAGGCAAGTTCAGCACCGAGTGCCATCCTGGACGTGATCGACTGTAAGTAGTGAGCAACGGCAATGCCCGAACCATTCACCACGTCGATGTTGGCCAGTGTGAGACTGGACCTGCACAGCACAAGGAAAACTGACGATAAGCACATCTTAGTGACCATTAACCACTAACTCTGCACCTACGTTTGATCGTCGCCCCGATAATCGACAGTCATCTGGGCACCCATACACCTGCCCTCTCCGAAGTTGGCCATCACTTTGGTCCTGACACGCGGCGAGAACTGGTGAATGAAGTTGGCGTTGAGGTTGCCGCTCGGGTCGATGTCGCCGAACATGACGGGAAAGGCCTCGTTCTGAGAGAATTGCCTCGTGCCCACATAGGTGGCCCCGAATCGGTAGCCGGGCTGCAGTGAGCTCAGGTTGAGCGTGTGTGATATCTGAAAGTGACTCGAGATCGGCTTGCTGACAATCATCTTGACGCCCTCGAACAGCATCGGCTGCAAGTCTGCAATCATAGCAAACAAACTCCAGTCATTAATTGGCATTGAATTAACAAATAACCAATTTGCTCGCACCTTTAACTTTCTTGTGAAGTTCTTCCAGCGGACCTGGATTGCGATCGTCGCTCGCCGATTGCTGAGTTGAGCTACTTTTGGCATCTTCTGGTGGTGATGGCTGATCCCCCGATGTCTTGAACGATGCCTTATCGAATGGCGATGGAGGAGGAGAAGAGACCGATGGTGAGGCGGCCAACACGTTACCCATTGCCTGGTGCACCCAAACTGAATCTGATCAGTGCCAAAATTGGTTGATAGTAACAGCGACAGTTTGTGCAGCTCCAGCCGAAAGAAGAAGATAATTGGAGAGCGGATTCGTGTGGAATAATCGAGGAAAGGTGATCGATGTCCGGTGTCCACAAAGCACGCTCACATTGACACGCTGGACGCGAGGCGCGACATCTGCGAGGCAAGCCATCAACGGGAATCAACTCAAATCCTGGACTGGACCCTCAACCTGGTGTCCGATCACATGGAGCCCGATCGAGGAGTTCCTGGTGGTGCTGGCGCTGGGTCGACGGCTGGCGGGGGAGACAAACGAGATGTTGACGGAGACACTGAGAGCAGATCTCAGTCGTTCAAAGTGGGCCAGGCTGCCCATCATCAGATCCAGTCTCAAAGTGAAGCCCGTGGCGGTCAGGATTTGGACCTGTCACAAATGGACATCGTCAAGGCGACCCAGTATGGTATTTACGAGCGGTGTCGCAAGATGATCGAGTCGGGATTCGATGTCAACCAGCGCGATTCTGAGAACGTGACGCTCTTGCACTGGGCAGCCATCAACAATCGTCGTGACATTGTCAAGTATTACATCACCAAGGGAGCCATCATCGACGCCATCGGGGGCGACCTCCAATCGACGCCTCTTCACTGGGCCACCAGACAAGGACACATGTCGATGGTGGTGCTTCTGGTGCAGCATGGTGCCGATCCCGCCATCCTAGACGGCGAGGGGTGCAATTGTCTGCATCTGGCCGGCCAGTTCGGACACACGGCCGTCGTCGCGTATCTGGTCGCCAAAGGACAGGACATCAATTCACCAGACGCCAACGGAATGACACCGCTTATGTGGAGCTCGTTCCGCGTATCGGCCGCTGACCCGACACGTTTGCTCATCACTCTGGGCGCTCGCGTTTCGCTGGCCGACCAGAAGCATCGCAATACCGCACTTCACTGGGCCGTCTTCGCGCGCAACTCGACCGCCGTCTCATTGCTCCTGAATGCAGGTGCTGACGTGTTCGCGAGGAATGCGGCTGGCGACACGCCGCTCGACATGGCCCGCAAATTCCAATGCAGCTGGCTTGCGAACCGCTTGGAAGAGGCCGTCAACGAGAAGCATGTAGGGAACAGGAATATTTTCATGCGCCTACATCAGGACAAAGTAAGAGAGTTCTCGGGACATGTTGTGTGTTGCCTAACTCAAAAGGTCACTTCTCTTGCAGAACATTCGCTACCATTGCATGTTCGCGTCGCCGTTTCTCGCCTACTATCTCATAGCCACGACTTTCGATAGCAGTTTCTCACTCGCTATCAAGTTGTGCATCATCATCTTTCTGCTTTTCATCAATGCGCTCTTCTCTCGCGTATTCTTCGACGATCGCATGTACAACGTACTTCCTCTGGCAGTATATCTTGCCACCAAGTTATGGTTGTTTGTCACGTTAATAGTTTACCTGCTTCCATGTAAGCGCAAACGAGTCCTTTCTGTTGATATGTTTTCTTTAAGCTGTTTTCTTTGGTTTGCAGACATCGATCCACTAACCCTTATAGCCATCGTGCTATCATCGACACTATTATTCTACTCATTTTACAAGTGTTGGCAGACGGACCCTGGTCGAGTGGTGCAAGACCGCGAACAGCAGCACCGCACCATAATCGAGCTGGCTGAGAGAGAAGGGTTTGACGCGCAATGGTTCTGTTCGACGTGCCTCGTTCGCAAACCGCTGCGTTCGAAGCACTGCTCTGTGTGCAATCAGTGCGTCGCCCGTTTCGATCACCACTGCCCGTGGGTTGGAAACTGTGTAGGATACCGAAATCACAAATACTTCGTTTGGTATCTAGTCGCTCTTCTACTTATGATTTTATTGTACTTGTACGCCACTTACTGCTACTGGTCAGCACACATTCCACGCGACGACAAATCGGTCATTGGTTTCAATTACCTTGCCGAAGCGTTTACACTCTCTGGTTGGGTGACATTCGGCACTTTCAACGCTTTCGTTCACTCTCTTTGGGTCGTTTCTCTTCTCGTCTGTCAACTCTACCAAATGGTCTGGTTAGGAATGACTACGAATGAACGCATGAATTGTAGACGCTATCATCACTTTAAACGCGATATTCACGGACAAGCTGTTAGTCCATTCGATCGTGGCGTTTGCCAGAATTTATTTGATTTCTGTGAATGGAAATTCTGTAGACGATACAAGTCTGACACGAGAGACTGGAGGTTCGTTTATGAACTCGATGATGAGTCGGACAGCGAAGATTATCGCACGTCGTCTGGCAAGAGCAGAAATTATTATGTTTAAGAAATTCACGAATTGAGCTCATTTACGTTATTGACGATAATAATGTATTCCGCGAATAGGCCTAGAGAATTGTTATTGAGTTGCAACAAGTTATTGACATTTTCGCTTATTGCATTTGGAGAATGCCGTTATGCACTTGTATTATTATGTTGATAAATTCTGTGATTTTATATCATAAATTTCGTGTTTTTCTTTGACTTCAAGACTTTCATTCATATTGGAAAGATCAAAGTTGACGAAATTTATTCGCTTGTGCATAGTAGTACAGCATTACAGATGAGAAAGAAGTTGAAGACAGAATTATTATTGAGCGAACACAGAATTTAATGACATTCACTCGGGAATTAGTGAGACATAGCGCTTGCCACCATGATCATCCTGGTGGCGAACAGCGACATAGTCAGCCGACTGCAGTTGATACTGCCGAATCAATTCCTGATTCATGTCGATGTACTGATCTTGGGTCTCTTCGATGATGTCGTCGTAAATTCCACTGTTCACCTGTCTCGTCGGTCTCGTGTAGTAATTCTCGTATCTATTGACGTTGTCATCGATGGTCGCATAAATCGCGTCGTCGTACGGGTACAGTGCACTCAAATGTCTGGTCTTCATTTCCAAAGCGGACCTCATTGCCCTGTTCTCGTCAATGACAGTGTTGCGACGATTCTTCAGTTTGATGAAATAGACGAGAGCAATTGAGAAAATCACAGCGAATACGACCAGCACGCCGATGGCCACCACCAGGAGAGTAACCGCGTTATTCGCTGTTGCAACAAGTTAGGTTAGTGATCAGCTTGGGGGGTCGAGTTTACTTTACCTTCATCAATGATATCGGTAACGATACAATTCGGCTCCTCTTTGACCCAACTTCCGGCTTCACATCGAATCCACGCACCTCCGGTCAGAATACCGTTTTCCGGTATACATTCCCATATCGTTGCACTTCCGCTGACTGGGTACCAATCAGTGTCATTCGCGAAATATACATGTCTAAATGTCTTCACTTTCACCATCTTCTTTGGATTTTGAACTGGTTTGGGACAATAAATATTCGGAATGCATCTGGGAAATTCGCCTTGCCACACGCGATTCGATGTGCAAATCATCCGAGTTTCCGTCACGGAGTGTGAAGAGTCATCAGCAGCTCTGCCATCAATTTCCATCGCATCTCGGAACTCTGGTTTCCGGCAACTATAGTAAAGTGACCGCGAGGCGTGAGGCTGCGAATAGAACGAGGCATAATTATTACGCAATTACGATATTATCTGTATATTGAGTAAGGATTGTGATATGAGAATGAGAAGATTGAGAGTGAATCTGTGAGTTTCCGATTGCAGCATCACTCTTCGGGTTTGCTCCCCTCCAGTTCGCGACATTTCGTCGTCTGCTTTACTTTTGCTGCTTTTCGCTCTCTTCAATTCTCTCTTTTCTGTTTATATGCCTCAAGCAATCAACAGATATCTGAATATGTTTTGTACTCACATTCTCCAATTGACCGCGGTCCTCTCTGACACTGAGATGTCCAGGCTTTTCTGGTTCGCCGCAGGACTGATAAGTTTGGGCGATGACTAGACCAGCGAGTTCTAGGCGCATGTTCCTATCGGTGTCAATATCCAGGGTGATTACATCTGTTGCTAGAGAATCATCATCATCATGGGCAACTCTTCTTCTCGTCCTTGTAGATAGATGTTCTTCGGGGACATCACATTCGAACCACATTGACACTTTACGGCCAGAGTGCCAGTCACCGTAATCGAGTGATTGCAGCGAACAGTTCCGATCCGGAATGAACGCTTCCGGTTGGATGGTAGCATTGTCGCGGGCGCCCAGGTCAAGAACGGCCACATCGACACGCACAAAAGCGAACGACGATCGCTTAGCTAAATGCAGAAGCCACGCGCTATGATTGCTCGATTCGACCACAATTCTGTTATCATTCGCCAATCTCCTGGCAAGAAAGCTATTGGCAAAGTTCTCGGAATTGCTCTTCAGGGTGATATTGACATCGAGTGCCTCGTATTCTGTTCCTTGTTCGTCAAATTTGTAAACTTGCACCCTTTTCAAATCATTGTCCGAAAATGCTTTGCCTGAGTTATGATTTCGCAAGTTTACGATCATAACGTATCACGTCAATGAGTTAGTCACTCACCACACCTTGCCGGCCTTCTAGGTATCCACTGACCTCGGAAACATGTCTTAATCTGTGGATATTGTAAATATTCATGGCACGCGTACCTGCGAAGTAATTAATTACAACTTAACATGAGACCAGTGAGAAAATAAATGACGATCATAGCTGTGAACCAATATTTGCTCGAATACATTATCATAACGGTGATAATCATTTTTTATACTTATCGTATATACATAGGGCACTATTCATATTCTAAGAAAATCGTAGTAGCCGTCGTTGCACATACATTTTACTTGATGGTCCTAAACTACTATCTTTCATACGAATCCATACCACATTTAAATATCGAGTCTCTATCCAGTCAAAAGTTATAAACTTTTCAATTGAGGTCACTCGCACAAAAAGAGCTGTGGCATGAGCCATGATTTTTTAATGAATGTTTGATCAGAAAAAGGACTTAGAGTTCACCGAATATCATGAGAATTTGGATGTGGTGTACCACGGATGTTGCCTTCTTGCACCATAGTCTGAAGGCGATATCTGCATTAGAACTCAGGAAATTCCATTTTGATATGACCCCATCAAATGACTCACCAGAACATAGAAAATCATGTCTGTTATAGAACTAATGGAAGAAGAGAGAGACTTGACCATTGACCAGGTTGAGCAATGTCTCAGCAGTAAAGCAGGACAACATAATGAAATTTTGCGCAACAGGAGAGTTAGAAAGGTTTGCATATGGCATGAGAAATGAAGAGTCAACCTAAATTACGCAAACCTTTATAAATGTTAAACTGTTGCAAGCAATGTCATGATTTTGTGGTGCACTAATGCCGAGATATTGATCAATATGGCCAATGGTCCAATGTCTCTATACTCGCATCAGTTCATTAACCGCCACGATTTACTCTGAAGTGACGATTGTCGGAATTGTCGGGTGAGGGGTCATTTCAAATATGGAGTTTCCCCAGTTGTAATGCAGACACGGCCTTCAGATTATGGTGCAAGGGCGACGTTTGTGGTAGATAACACCCAAATTCTCATGACACTCCGCCATCACTAAGTCCTTATTGCAATCAAACACATTCATCACAAGTATCACGCCTCATCCCATAGACCTCTATGTCACCTCAATTGAAAAGTTTATAACTTTTGACCGGATGGAGAATCGATATTCAAATGTGGCATGGATTCATATGAAAGATAGTAGTTTAGGGCCATCAAGTAAAATGTATGTGCAACGACGGCTACTACGATTTTCTCAAAATATATATTATAGTGACATTCGTAATTAGTCAACCGTCGGTCAATAAAACTTACGTGACTGTATCATTTTCTCGGTACTCATCACGAGTTGGTGATAATGACGAGGATGGTGGTTGACCTGTGAAAACATCAATTGGACAAGTGATGGAAGCGCATCAAGTTATACGAACGTAATTAGATAATCTGTACAACGCCACCAGAATGATGGACCTTGTTCTGACTGCGAAACAAGGCAAACGAAGAGTGGTTAATTACTGTACCAGGAAATCCACAACGTCCAGTCAAATTAAGTGCCCATGAAAGGGACAGGAGGCGAAGAGATATCAGAAAGAAGAGACTGATAGCCATCATGACTCCACACAAGTGGGACCTCGATTATCGTCAACAGGGAGGATCACCGATGGCAGGAAAACGACAAACGGGATCGCACTGGATCATTGCGACCGAGGAAGCGACAAACATGACGACAAACAAAGTTGCAATTCACTGGAAAGCGTTTACTTCCATCAAAAATAATCAAGTTAACATCGCCTCGTTAGAAATGTTTTTTTTGTTGCCTTTTCGTAATTCAACAAACCGGAGAGTGACACAGCCAGACAACTATAGCAGAGATAGGATGAACAGTTTGTGATGGTTCGAGACGACATTTTTAGGGGAAGAGGAGAAAAACGAAATCGTGACATACGCGCTGTAGAAATGTACGAAAAAAGGTTTTCAAAAGAGAACTACTCTCTCCATACAACACGATACACCTTCCAAATAATCCATGCTGCGTTAGTTCGATTACACCTACAAATCATAATCGGCCTTAAGGATTGGTCTGGACAAACACGCGCCCAGAGCGGTTTCCGCCTCCGCCTGGTCCACCGATACCGCGCGACGACTTGTTCCCACCGCGGTCACGATCTCGCTCCCGATCGCCTCGATCATCACGATACCCACCGCCGCCATTGTTGCGCCCATAGTGTCGCTCTCGCTGCTGCTGTTGCTGCTGACCACCGAATCCTCGACGTCCCAACATGTCGGTGCCGTTGCGCTGTTGCTGATAATGCAAAATGGTTCGCGAATCTTGGTGACTGCTGCCCATGTTGCGATTATCCTTCGCCTGAAATTCTGAGAAGTTGTGATGTTGCTGCTCGTTGTACGCGCCGTGCTTCGCGTGCTGTTGCTGCGAATGTTGACTCGAGTGTACGACGTCCGTGGGTGATGTTTGCTGGTGACTGATGTTCTGTGTTGGAATTTGCTGCAGAGGCAGTCCGACAGCCGAAAACGCGTGTGGCATAACGCTTGCTTGTCCAAGAGTTACAGCAGGAAACATCATTTGCTGAAACGACTGGTTGGAGAATGCCTGCTGCGCCATCGAGCTTCGTGATACGGCCTCGAAATTGGTCTTCTGAGTCGACTGGGCTGCGCCTACTGTCGACATGTTCATCTGCGAGAACACGTCCACAGGATACGCTGCGCCTCCCACAGGAGACATCGCGACGACCGCGGGGTCGAGTTCGATGCGCGAGTCTTGCATGAAGCTGAACCCACCAGATATCGCATTCGGTTGAGACACACTCGGCAGTTGCGCGACACCCATCAGGTCCTGAAGCCCACTGGCTGCCTTGGACGCAGGCCGATTACTCTGATATTGCTTCCCAGTCGCCATGGCCTGCTCTCTTTTCACACTGGATGAGATGAATTCGCTAACTCCGCCAGTCACATCGTATCGTTTGTCCTCCACCACGGTGTTAACAGCAGCCACCTTCACTTTGTCGTCGCCACTCTGACCGACCACCGCGCTCGTATTGCTTTCGGTCTGGCCGTCCACTTTGGCAGCAAGGTTGCGATCAAAGTAGTGACATGCGTCGATCTGCGTAAGCGTTTCCTTGAGGTCCTTGAAAGTGACGCCACTAAACGCTTCCCGATTCCTGCCCTCACTCAACGCCACCAATCGTTCAGCAGCCCGGTCGACTTGTTGAGCGAAATGCTCGTCAGCGCGCGTCCGGTCCGGAGTAACCAGCTTGTAGATCTCGTCCAACTGTTTCAGTTTCTCCTCCGACAGTTTCTGCAGACGAACAGCACAGCAAACAAGTGAAGTGTTAATGTCTTTACAACGAAGGGCCTGAAGAATGCTTACGATGGCCCCATTTCTTCCATTCGAGAAGTCGGCTTTCGCGTTCTCATCCAAACCGTTGAGAATGTCTTGCAAGTTAAGAATGGTCTTGAGTCGATTCAGTTCCTGGTGCTGCCTGTCGATCTGTTCTCGCTTGGCATTCTTCTTCATCGCTTTGCTATGCTGTAAAACATAAATCCAATATTTGAATAGATAACACACACCTCGCGTTACATGGCATCTTAAAATTCGATTCGGCTTACTCACCTCCGAGAAGATCATAGAGATGTTCTTGTTGAATTCGCGAAAGAACTCGAGTTGTTCAAGCACTTCGTCATACTTGGCCACGGCTTGCTTCTGGTCCTCAATCAGCTGCTTGCCGGATTGCAGTTCAGACTTGAGAGACTCGAGTTTGGTCTGCAAGGAAAGCACAAATATGATTGAAGAGTGAAAGCGAGACGTCGAAAAACGAGCGAAAGTGAGAATAGTGCTGAAATGAGGCGAGCGACGCGGCCTGCATGTGACCTGGAAAGGTGACCCGAGTCTGGGTCGTGACCTGAGCTGGACGCACGAAAAACATGTCCGGAAGCGCGATCTTGGACACCACCAATGACCTGCAAATCGTGACATGACCGAGGCGACGTGCTGGTACTGTCTTAGGCAATGCGACGCCCAGTGTAACGCAAAGTATCAGGTAGGAGATCATTATGGCGGACAGTCGCGTGGCCAGCCCGAATCCTTTGCCTGACCTTTCGCTTCTCCAAATTGCGCATCTTCTTCTCAATCAGATGCTGGATCTTCTCGACCGGCTGTTGGTCGCCAGCCGACGATGTTTGCTTCTCGATTTTCGTCGTCGACGCAGAAGGCATTGTAGTTGAATCGCACGTCGTAGCAACGCAAGAAAAGCGCACACGAACAATGACAATCAGAGAGGATACAAGAGGAAAGGTTCACAAACGTTCACAAAAAGTGCGTCACGTGCTAAGTAGAGGGCGCGACCAACGTTTAAAGGGACACACACGACGCGACCACAAGTCCGACAAGAAATTCAATCAAATTCATCTTTTTTTCTCACTGGTCACTCCAAGGTTGGTCCACTTTGCATCCAGACAATAGAGCAAGAGTGTCCAAACTTCAAGAGTCAGTTTTTGGTGCTTTTCGGTTGCTCGATGAATGGGGATTCGACGATCAAGAAGAGCTACATTTTAGATACTGTTCTCATGTGATTATGAATTGGTTATGAATAACGGAAGAGTGGCCACTGGCAAGTCGACCCTGACACGCATCAAGGTAGACAACGAAGAGAACAACCCATGCTGGAAGGAGCACAACATCTCGCTCAAGTGTCTCGATGTTAATCAATACGATTACGACAAATGCTCGCTTCATTTCGAGAACTACAAACAGTGCAAACGGTTTGTCTTGAATTAAAACTCAATGCTCGCAATCGCAATCGATTTAATTTGCAACGATTCTGTTTGTAGTTTCTGGAAGTTTGTCGAGTTGGAACGGGCCAAACAAAACGATTACCCATTCTTACCACCCGCTGAGGAGCGAAATCAAGCGAAGCAGAGGTACATTAACAAGTTCGTAGAACAGGAGAAACGAAAATGGTGGTGAGATCGCTGCTGATGACGCGGACTATTGCGTCCTGTCCCTGGACTCTGGCCATTCGTCGTGCCGTGTCCACTGGTCTCTCGTCTGCCTTCAACAAACTGCAGCTCAACATGACACCACCGTTGCGCATCAATAAGTTATTCGCGCCCACCACCGGTCTTTTTAATTACGATATACTGCGGGACCCGAACGGGTTTTACTTGTTGCGCGAAAATGCCGTCATCGAGGCCGAACATCTGGTGAAAGAAGCGCTGAGTCCCAATCGACAGCGAAAGATGGTGCAGATATTCGATGAACTCTCCAATGCGCTGTGCAAGGTTGCAGATCTGGCGGAATTCATTCGAATTGGTCACCCATCAGAACGATTTCAAATGTGTGCCGAACAAGCGTCGATGGCCATCAGCGCCGAGGTCGAGCGCCTCAACACTCATCGTCCGCTGTATGACGAACTTCGACGGGTGACGCTCGAGAGTGATAATTTACCAACCACGCAGTTGGACAGTCATGTGGCGAAACTATTCCTGTTTGACTTCGAACAGAGTGGTATTCACTTGGACAGCGCCGATAGAAAAGTAGTTGTGCAGCTCAATGAGCACATTCTGCATGTCGGATCGTATTTCATGAATAACACGAATCAGCCCCGAACTGTGGCGAAATCAAAGTTACCCGAAGAAATTAGGCACTGTTTCAGTATCGATGGTGACTATGCGATCGTGACGGGCTTGTTTGCAGACTTCGACAACGAACTACTCCGTGAAGCGGCCTACCGAATATACTTGCATCCTGATGACCATCAAGACCAACTACTTTCACAGCTTCTCCGCTCACGCTTGAAGTTGGCGAAGATTTGTGGATTCGAATCTTACGCTCACCGGGCAGTAAAGCATAGCATAGCAGAAAACCCAGAGATGATTTGGCAGTTCCTCGACATTTTGAACGAACGTATCAGGCCGTTGGCTGATCGTGACTACAAAGAAATGCTGATGCTGAGGAGTGCTGCCAACAGGTACGCCAAGAGTCTGCGGCCTTGGGACGTGCCATACTTCACAGCTGCCGTTAAGCAATCGTCATTTAGTGAAAATATCGCGGTTTGCGCTCCGTACTTTTCGTTGGGCGCCTGCATGGATGGGCTTAACACGATATTCGGACACCTTTACGGAGTGCGTTTACAAGTGGCTGACGTGGTCGATGGTGAGACATGGCACAAAGACGTCGTCAAACTGTCAGTGGTGGACACCGCATCGAGCGAGTTGCTCGGCTACATTTATTGCGACCTGTTTGAACGAGCGACAAAGCCGCATCAGGATTGCCACTTCACCATTCAAGGAGGCTGTGAGTTAGGCGACGGGACGTATCAAGTTCCCATCGTCGTGCTCATGTTGAGTCTTCCGAACGCGTCACAGTCATTACCGTCACTGCTTACGCCTCACATGGTCGACAACCTCTTTCATGAGATGGGCCATGCGATGCACTCGATGCTAGCCAGAACTCCGTACCAGCATATAACAGGAACGCGATGCTCCACCGACCTGGCCGAAGTGCCTTCAATACTAATGGAGTTCTTCGCGTCCGATCCGCGAGTGGTGTCGAAATTCGCCAAGCACTACATAACCGGAGAACCAATCCCTGACGAGTGGCTGGCCACTTGGATCCAATCCAAACGCGTATTCACAGCCAGTGATACACAACTCCAGGTTTTCTATGCCGCGCTGGACCAGGCGTACCACAGCGAGAAGCATGTTCGCGAGATGTCCAGCACGACGGACGTTCTCGCTGCCATCCAGAACCGCTACTACGGTTTGCCACACATACCTAATACAGCGTGGCAGCTGCGGTTCGCCCATCTCGTTGGGTACGGAGCCAAGTATTACTCATACCTGGTGTCGCGAGCCGTGGCCGCGGCCATATGGAAGAAGCTTTTCGCTGCTGATCCACTCTCTGCCTGCGCTGGTCGCGTCTTCAAAGACGAAGTTCTGGCTCACGGAGGAGGGAAACCAGCGCGGGATATAGCTGAGGGTGTTCTTCAGACGCGCATTGATGCTGAGTTCATCGCCAGCAGCATTGTTGACGATGTAAGGTCACGCTCTGACAAGTATCGTGATGTGTGAATGAGGTTGATTAAATACACGTCAAGTGTAATATAAATTTTGACTGCTGAAACAGGTGACTTGTCTCCTTTATTGTGCCGTGCCGACTCGACATACTTTTATGGATGAGTGTTATTGTGTTGCTTGCGCCAAACCTCGAAAGCTTTCTGATTGACAAGGTTGAATATTTGTCGTCTCACCATTCTTTTTGCACTCTTCTCGGCTCGTCGACCGACCGTCTGTCTTGGCTGAATTCCAACGATGTGAAGTATGAAAAATAATTTTCTTCTCGCTCTTACCGTCTCACAATGCACTTTGCGTTCCTTCGAGCTTATTTTTAGCCGCATTTTTCTGTTCTACTCCTCCGTTCGTTACATTCTCTCATCTTCCCGTCTTTTTATTCTGATGCGTGCCGTTACTCGCATCGCATCGCCGTTAATCTCATCGTCGTCATTGAGGAGACTGCCATAAAACTTTAACCATGAATCGTGATCCACGATACGTCGTTCAAATACGTTATGTCAGATCTGTGTTGTGTAGATTCTGCGTTCGTGAATTAACGAATTGACGATTTGGTCGGCAGACAACACAAATCTGCGCTGTTTATGTTATAGTATTCATCCGTTCATTGACTGATTAATCGGTTTCTTTGTGCCCCTCTGTCTGTGACATTTCTTCATTTCAACAAAACTTGACTATGCTTGTATCATGGTCGTAATTATGATGTCGTCATCGTCATTTCGCGATGATTACAATTCCGAATCAGAGCCCCAACCATCAGCACCGAACTGTGGTAGAGAAGGGGGACTATCCGAACCACAATCATCGTCGTCATCATTGTCAAAGAAGAAGAAAAAGAAGAAGAAGAAAGAGTTCCTCGCCAGCAAATCGACAAAATTGACTGGAAAAAGATCATCGGCATCGAAACATCATCGTCGAACATCATCGAAGAGAGATAATTTATTGAATCGCAGCGCCGTCGTTAATTCATTGAACAAGTTACACTTGTCGATATTGAATACTGGGTTAATACGTATCGACGATAGGACTAATGTCAAGAAAGCATCATCACTAATACCGAAAAGGCCCCTCAATGAGAACAAATTTCGACATCATTTGGAACGTTTGGTCAAATATGAAGTACTGTACAAAATTGAATTCTATGTAAGTACTGAGATGATGCAACTTCATACGGAATGCCTGCCTAATCCTATGGATAATTATCTCAACGTAACGCTACGTTGCCGCCCGTTTGCTCTGCTCTGCTTTGCTCTGTCGATTATATCCATCTTAACGTATTCAGTGTCGATCGCCTGCCATCACAGTATTACCATTGATGTGTTGAGTTGAGTTTGCGTAAACGGACCCAATTCTTCTGGGAAACATGCTCAGGGCTCAGTTCTATTCGGTTCGGTTTGGCAAAACAGTACTCAAACTGAGATCGGCTCTCATCCTTATCAAACGTGCGCGACAACGGAACGCATCGCACAAGGTATTGATTCGTGTTGTTGTTTGGAGCTGCCTAGTTTGACAGCACGACATGCTGGATTGGCATCCCGGATCTTGTCTTCGTTCTCCCTTTCATCAATGCCTTTACTTCATTCATCTCACGTCTTCAAACGATCGTCATCATTCGGTTCTCTATGACAATCAAACTGCTTCCTCCTTGGTGCCAGACCACGTAGTTTCTTCGTTGATTTCCCGCCGTCGCTCTGTCTACTCTGCGTTTCGCTATCATCATCCTCATCTTCATGCATTTCCCTCTTCTTCCAATGGTCTGTGCAATTAGCTGCTAGTTATCTACTCGATTAGTGATTTGACTTGATTTTAATGGTCAAAATGACCTGCAACAGATGAGTACATACTGATATCTTATTTGAAGTGATCGCGTCGGCGTTCTGTGTCCACCAGTTTTGAAAGCTAGGTCATGTCGAACGCCAAGTCCAAATGCGAAAGACAAGCAACGAAAAAGAATGGAGATAGCAAAGAGGAGGACTTGAACACTGTGAAAGGTGATCATCGTGATCGTGATAGAAGAAGTCAATTGGGGAGGATAAAAAATGCAAATTATTCTGGATCGATGAACAACGAATATCTTGCATGCGAGCAACAACAGGAAAACGACGACAGCGGCATGAAGTATAATGAAAATACCAACAAAACGATGAGAAGGAAAAAGAAATCGACGACGAATAGCTCCAGAAATTTCTTATTCAAGAAATCGGCGAGCGAACAGAGTAAATCGACGATGAACGACATATCGAAACAACGTTCATCGAGTAGTATCGTATCGAAACTGTATAAAAGTGCGTCGATGGACACCATCAGTGCGTTGAGCAAAACTATTCAACTATCAATACTCAATTCTGGTTTAATTCCTGTGAATATTGACGACGATGACAATACATTAACATCATTCGTGCCAAAATATCCAATGGACCCAGAACGATTTCGGCAGCACGTCCAACTGTTGAGACGATATGAAGTCATACTCAATATGGAATATCGTGTAAGTGTACGAAAATTCTGGATGAAAAATGTAAATAGGCAGAGCTAAGCGCAAAATGCAGACTCTGCGTAAAACGTTCTTCGTTTCGTTCTTTGTTATCTTTAGATTGTCATTCACTAGATTCGGTACCGCAATTTAGTTCGGAAAACACCCAACCGATTTGCTGAGACCTTACTCAGTCTTGAAACGATGCTTACTTAGTTTTAATGGTTTTGGCCCACTTCTCGGTTCTGTCAAGTTGCTGTTTATTTTTGTTTCTCACGCCAATTTCCTCTCCTTTTCTCGTTTCATTACTTGACGATTTGTTGGTTCACTTCATCGCGCATATCTCGTCGTTCGCATCCGTTGATCAATACACTCATGTGATTGGGAGTTGGCGAGAGTAAAAGTAATCGAGTGAAGAGCTACTCCAGCTAATCTCTAGAGAATGTGTTGCCGAAATCGATGTACGAATTGATATCAATCCTCGCTAGATGTGTCGAGTGGAGTCGACAAATATCGAAAGAGCGAACAAAGAGATGCTCTCTGGTTCTGCTGTTTGCGTTTCATTTCTTGGAACAGTTTGCACCGTTCTCTATTCTTCTCCTACTCCTTTTATGGAATTGTCATTGTCGTTGTGTAATGAATCAAAATCCTCTCAACTCAAATCCCAGTGGTGGAGGTCGCTATGTGAGGACAGGATTGACGCGTGTCGTTCGATGACATTGTCGAATCGACAATATGAACGCCATAGATAAGTAGATAGCAAAGTTCAATGAGTTCCGCTTCAGGACTTTGAATGCTCAACAATCGAAACAGTAACGATCAATGGTGAAGAAAGAAGAAAGAATTTCTATGAAATTGGAATGAAACACTAACCATGCAAACAAAGTCAAAGAGAATCCAATCGATCAATCATGTCATACGAATACATGTGCATGTACCGATGGATCCATCTTCACTGCATACCTACTTACCTGCCTGAATTATTTTCGTGATGATTATTATTCTCACCTTCCCCTCACTCTGTACATAGGTGGCATCGAAAGTTGAATCGCATTCAATTCGCCATGCACTCAAAGATTCAAACGATCACAAGAATAGCTACAAGAAATGTCTTCCATGTAAGTAAATAAATTCATGGCGAACAAACGAGCAGTTCATACGACGGAATAATCCATGCAAATAAATACCTGCTATGCATGATGCGATAGACAATAGATGATTACAAAGCAACAAGCATACTAACCTCCACACTATAATATTTATAACCGTAATACAAGCACTTGTTTTGTGTTTGACTGAGCAAATCTACGGTAATGTTTTTGTGGGTATCCGGCTACGTAACTATTTAATTATGATCAGTGGTCTGTGAACGCCTTTTTCCAATAACTAGCAGTGCAGAACATAAATTCACTAGATTCTATTAGTAGGCGAAAGCGTGCCAAAATTTAATTATCTATCATCTTTCTTCTGTATTTCAGTACCACTCGTATAGTTGTATTGAACTACTCGTATTACCCGTATTATTTTCCTGTTTCTCCTTTTGTCTGATTTGTTTATCTCGTTGAATGCATTCTTTCAGATGATTACAATCGTGTCGTGCTCAAACCACTGGCCGGCATACCAGATTCCGACTACATAAATGCATCTTTTGTTGATGTAAGTTGCTCCGCCGTAGAACTGTAATCCTGAGAATGACGATCATTGCAACGCCCAGGGCACAATCAAATTCCTGATTCTCATACTCATTTCTTCCTTTCAACTGTTTTGTTTGCAGAGTGCACTCAAACCAAATGCGTACATCGCCGCTCAAGGTCCCAATGAGGACACGCTCGGTGATTTTTGGCGAATGGTTTGGGAACAAAATTCCTTCATTATCGTAATGGTATGTCGTACTGATGGGCAAGGCTCGAGTCTTCGAGACTCGGGGCCGAGTCCTGCCTATCACCAATGTAGTCAAATAGATCACTGACGATTATCCGTTTTTTATTCCTGTTGAATTAGTTGACCAAAGTTTTCGATTTCATACGTGTAATGTGCACTCAGTACTGGCCTCTTGAAGTTGGTCGTACAGAAGTTTATGGACAAATGAAAGTTACATTATTATCGGAGGAACCGCTCGCTGATTTCGTCATTCGCACATTCAAGCTTACCTGTCTTGCTGATCAGAAGGTGAGGCACTCAGAAGCAAATTAGGGACAGACAGTCAATCGATTTTCGTTCGTTCCTTTCTTGCTTGAGTCGTTATGATTATCTTCTTTATTTTGTTCACGTAGCTTGTAGAAAAAACGAAACAAATAAATTTGAATGATGCCAAACAAGAACAACTGTCACGCGACAACACGACAAGAAGCAGTTCAGCGGGCAGCTTAAAGACGACGACGACGACAACAACGAAGAAAAAGTCACAAACAGAGAAAATTCATCATCAAACATCGACAAGCGATATGAGTTTGAGTGGTGATGAACTGACGAAAACGGCACACAATGTTGCGCAAATTTCTCCACATTGCAGTTCTGCCAAGAAAAATAACCAGATTCATGAAGATTCGGTGGATGTGTCACCGACAGCAGAAGCTGTCGGATGCCAGCATCAGAATGGGGAGGGACAGGAGGAGCGAATCATATATCAGATTCACTACCATTCCTGGCCATCACACACGTACGTATCCAAAGTACATGTTTCTCATTTAACGCTTTGCTTTACCATAACCACTATCACCACTATCAACAGGTGTCCGTTTGTAAACTCATTGCTTCATTTCCGACGACGTGTACGCATCATAATGGACGAATTAAATTCGGAAGACAAAACAGGACCCGTTATAGTTCACTGTAGTGATGGTTGTGGTCGAACGGGAGCTTATCTATGTATTGATTCCAATCTGGAGTTAGTCGAAGACGATGGAATATATGATGTGTTTAACTATACCAGAAGAATGCGACAAGCACGTAGAGGATTAATTGAATCCGTGGTAAGTGGTCAACACTTAATGCCAGCAGTTTGCAATATGCATGCATATAATACATATAACATAGAAGCATTTACTAATAGAAGAACACTTTCATTTACATCAATGAAGTCGCGAGTCGAGACTATACGTTCATTACCAGCCGCTCATTCAATGGCTGTTCCCATGTCTGATTTACCGTAGGAACAATACAAATTCGTCTATGAAGTACTTGAAGAATCGCTTATTTGTGGTCAGACGTGGTTCCCGGTATCGGAATTATCGCAACAATTGAAACACAAATCAATGAAGTCAATCAATCAATCAATGAAAAGCGCACTATCGCGACAAAACGATTATCAGAAAGAATACGAGGTGAGTACATATGGTTAGATACAAATACTTGTAAGTATTTCAATTACTACAGAGATGAGAGAGATGTACTCTCTTCTGTCTCGCTTTCTGCGTGATTCCAATGTTGCTTTATCTTACATGGCTGACTGACATAACCCTGCTAACATTTCTCTTTATCATACCTGCGCTGCTTCTGTCTGCTTCTGACACCATCACCTCTTTATATCGAACGTAACTCGTTCGACTCACTCTCAAGCTACTGGTGAGTAGGCACAGCCTCTATATCGAGAATTACCCAGCACGAGGTGCATGCAAGGTTCTTTCTGCTTCTTCAACTGTAAATGCGAAACGTTTTTCATGTAGTATTTCATCTAATTGATTAGTTTACTTACGCAAAAACTAATCCTAAGATGCGCTTGTTTAAGGACATGCCGAGTAAAGCGATAATGCAATAATGGGAAAGACGTAAAGTTGTGGGCCATATTGCCAGGAATTTTCCCGCTGCATATTACATATACAGTCATACCTCTCTAAAGTCATGGTGTCGGGACCGGGCCTAGGCTATGACTTTGGAGAGGTATGACCTTAATTCCTATGAGCAGAGCTTTACCAGAGATTCGCTCTGTGTGTCGGTATGATACCGAACACAATAGGCCAGTTCTCGATCGGTAATGCTCACTGGTAAATTAGTAATGTTGCTAGGGTGTAAAACTGACTCTATGGACCGATCAATTGAGTCAGTTTTACACCCTAGCAACATTACTAATTTACCACCTCGCATTACCGACTTGAACTCGGCTAATGTCAATGTCTGACGAGCACATAAACATACTTGACATGTGCGCATTAGCGTTGAAGACAGGTGTTCATGTAACATGAATCGCTATTTAGCATTTGCCTGATTAACGCATTACAGAGAATTTTGAAGATGACTTCGAAATTTTCGATTGGTGACTGCGCTGGTGGTCATCGTATCGAAAATCGTGAAAAGAATCGAGATGTGTCCATTGTGCCACGTAAGTCATTTACGTACTATTCGTAAACAATCAATAGGTGATCAAATCGATCACTAAATTGAGACGGCTCATCTCATCACTATCGCCACTATTCGTTCTCTAATTCTACTTCCTTCTCTCACTTAAAGCCGACAATTTCAGACCATATTTAACATCATTCCAGAGTAACGACAGTACGGATTATATAAATGCCGTTTTTGTAGATGTGAGTCCATCATAAACACTATTTGAGTTATCCAAACTAAATTTATTATGTTTGACTTTCGCGTTCGCTTTCCTTTCAGGGGTATACGCGATCGAAAGAATACATCGTAACCGAGTGGCCATTACAGAGAACTGGTAAGTCGGGATTCGGTATAGCTCGTTCCCCTCCTATTCCTGTCTCAGTAGAAATTACGATTGTTTGCAGTTCAACCAGATTATATATTTATAACAGAAAATTACATCTTAATTTACATTAACAGTGTCTGATTTGTGGTCACTCATCTATGATCATGACTGCAATTCGGTCATTATTTTGGCTAACCCGCCAGAGTCACATGTAAGCGAAAAAGGGAAATTGTGTAATTAACTGTCTAGAACTCATTTGTTCACCCATACAATTCTAAATGAAATTTTCGCTTCACTTGCTTTCCTGCCAGAATTACCCATCATTGATGCCGACGGAGAAGGAAAAGAAGCGCAAATTTGGTCCCGTCTTTACCGTTGAAATGGTTTCCTTTAATCATTATCCGAATATTAAGGTACTTTCAATTAAACTTCTATTTGTAATTCGAATTATATTACGAGCGAATGTAATTCTCGATATTCTCCTCTCATCCCTCACTCTCTCTATCCGCAAAACATTAGTCGTGGATCTATCGAATCAATAAGAAAGTTGTTTCACTCACCGAGTTGATGGCTGGCGTCCGAGCTGAACCGAAAACGACACAGTGTAAGTACAAATATTATAATATTCAACCGTTCCATCGTAGTTCTATCAAAAATTCCAATTTTTTCGACGCAAGTGTTTCAATTAACATGCTGGCCACAAGGTCATAAAGTACCAACATCGACTAATGCGCTCGTCGAACTCATGAATATGGTCGAACGGTGGAGACAACGATCCACCTATGGACCTGTTTGTGTCATATCATTGTAAGTTACGATTGAAAATTTTGCAATTTCATTGATGGTGACGGTGACAGATTTTCAATTAATTACATTTGTTTGGTCCTCTCCAGAAATGGTAAATCGCGAGCTGGAGTTTACTGTGCAGCTAACGTGGCCATCGAACAGGTGGTACAGCATGGCGAAGTTGACGTGTTCGAAGCTGTCAAGACGGTACGAAGACATCGTCCGCAATTAGTGGAAAACATGGTACGCCTGACAATTTAATTAATGAAGATTTGACTATTGAAATGATCTGATGACTGCTTTTTGTTTATCTTGCAGACGGAATATAAATACTGTTACGATTTACTGCTTCACTACGTCCTCCATTATTTAAACCAGAATGAATAAGTTACTATGTAACAGCGTAAATGAAAAAAACACGGCGCCTGTTGTCACATTACTCTCAGAACGAGTCAAAAGCCGGGAAGTGAATCGAAACGAAACCCATGAAAACCACTTCACTGCATTATTTGGTGTTGTGCAGTGGTTAGTCCAGATTCCAATCTGGCAATCACTTCTGACGTCGATTTCAGCGTAAAGAGAATGCGGCGAGGTGTCATTGTTACCAACAATATCGAGGAGCTTCTCCTCTGTTCTGCATAATCACGAATCAAATCGTTTCGCTGACTCTCTTCGATTTTAACCTGGCTCTGGACCTGTGAAACGCTGTCATCATGAAAGCGTTGCCATTCAGCTTGTTCACGCGACCATCAAATTCGAATGCGAAAATTGTGCCGCACTTGGGAATGGCTTCAAATAACAACAAGAACAAGAACGATGAGATGAGTTCATCATAGTGAACATGAACGCGACTTACTCAACACTTTATCATCTTTGTTGATTAGCCTGAACGTGTTTCTCGTTTCTTGCACCACGAAACCTTTCTGACCAACGAGCGAGCCGTTCTTAGAAGCGCTCACTACCAAGTACGCGCCGTGGTAGTCGGCACGAAGAAGTCCCAGATCGTCATTCGACTCGTTCACAACGCTCTTCATGTAATCTTTCCAGACGCAGTTGATCTTAGCGAACGTTTCGTACTTGAGCTTCGTTGACTTGGCCGCCAAATTGAAAATCGATTTCCGTTGTCTTGCGTTCAAATTGGAGTCGCTTTTCTTCTTTTGCCGTTTGGATCGTGTCGGTTTCTTTCCATCTGCCAAAGGGTACGTCACGTATGGCAGGTCTTCCGGTATGAACTTGTCGGGAATGCGATTCCTGAGAAAAGCACCCGCGAATTCTTGTGGCACATTTCGCCTGAGACCAATTCGGTCGCCTACTTGGAGAACGGTTTCGGGCAACGGCGAGTAAATGGATGCTACCAATTCACAAATAGATATCCATCATTTAACATTAACATCATCAGTCATCAATGATAATCCAGTTAGATACGTCTGTTAAATCTGGTTCTGTACTCACACGGACCAGCTTCGGGGTCTTCTTTCTGGCCACCATTTAGCGACAATCGAGACTTATCCATGTCGACCGAAATTGACACGGTAAATGGATAACTTTCGGTCGAAAACGTGAATTGAGTCACGTGACTATCGACAATCGATCGAAGAATCGCTTCGTGACTCGACGAATTCGACCAGTACACCGAACACCGGCACTCATCTGGTTGCACTTGTTACTGACCTGTCCACTCATCCCAGGTGTTGACACGATGCCCGACGAGAAGAGCAAGACGGAGACGGAGAAGAAGGGCGGCGAGACGGACAGCACCAAAGTGGGCACACCTCTGACAGAACTGCCCGTCTCGAACGTGATCGTGCACCCGTTGGTCCTGCTGTCAGTGGTCGATCACTTCAATCGCATGACCAAGATCGGCAACCAGCGTCGCGTCGTCGGCATTCTACTCGGCTGTTGGCGCGCTCGTGGCGTGCTTGACATCTCCAACTCGTTTGCTGTGCCGTTCGATGAGGACGAGCGTGACAAGAGTGTCTGGTTCTTGGATCACGACTATCTCGAGAATATGTTCGCTATGTTCAAGAAGGTGAACTCGCGCGAGAAGGTTATCGGCTGGTACCACACTGGCCCCAAACTGAATCACAACGACATCGCTATCAATGATCTGGTGCGCAAATATTCGGGGCCCAACTCGGTGCTCGTCATCATCGATGCCAAACTGCAAAAGGACATCTCTGGTCAGTGGCACACAGAGTCCGTTTCCTTGTCTCGTTTTTCACGACTTGTTTGTCTTCTCGCAGGTCTTCCTACCAAGGCGTACGTTGCAGTAGAAGAAGTGCACGATGATGGCTCGCCGACATCGAAGACGTTCGAGCACGTAGCCTCGGAGATTGGCGCCGAAGAAGCCGAAGAAGTTGGTGTCGAGCACCTGTTAAGAGACATCAAGGACACGACGCTCGGCTCGCTCTCTCAGCGCATCACCAACCAGCTAATGGGAGTGCGCGGCCTGCACGGGCAGATCGAAGAAATACGCAACTACTTGGACATGATTGTAGCTGACAAGATGCCCGTTAACCATTCGATCGTATACCTGTTGCAAGACATCTTCAACCTCTTACCCGATACGTCGACCGAGCACTTTGTCAAGTCGACGTTCATCAAGACCAACGACCAGATGCTGGTCGTGTACCTCGCATCACTCGTGCGCTCGGTTATCGCGCTCCACAACCTGATCAACAACAAGATCGCGAATCGGGATGCGGAGAAGAAGGA
>JAGGCA010001846.1:12607-29986 GCA_022876805.1 Osperalycus tenerphagus | reverse complement strand
GTCGGCGTACTTTCGTCAGGCGTCCAGATGAAGACGGCCGGCTCGCCGACCTCACAGAACAGGTCTAACGTCCGTCGGTATTCCTCCACAGAATTGCTCTCGTTGGCTCGATCGATGTTGCGCACCTCCAACTCGCAGTAGCGACCAGCGCCTGGTGAAGGGTTGGGTACATTGTCCCTATCGAAATTCACTCCAGCATATACCATGTGATTAGGAGTGTTCAGTTCTTCCAGTCGCTGTCCTCCACCACCTTCTCGGTTGTTTGTGATGTACAGCGGATGGTACTTGGCCTGTCGTGCCGGATTATTGCCACCTTCGATAATAAACGTGTAGTTCCGTCCTATGTAGGTAGATAACGATACATAACAGATTAATTAACGTCGTAGTTAATAACGTACAATAACTTGCCCCTCTCGACGTGAATTTCTGGTATTATTTTGTCGTTGATCCACCACGCAATACCCCAGGATTGCAGTCCCGTCATTGCCGTATATCCACGATCGCCGCCAGCGGGTCCGATACGAGCTCTGAAGATGGTCTCGTCTCTTATGACAGGCTGAGGCCAAGCC
The DNA here is from genome assembly GCA_022876805.1 of Osperalycus tenerphagus. Taxonomy (NCBI): domain Eukaryota; kingdom Metazoa; phylum Arthropoda; class Arachnida; order Sarcoptiformes; family Nematalycidae; genus Osperalycus; species Osperalycus tenerphagus. The sequence goes on along the minus strand of JAGGCA010001846.1, from coordinate 29,417 downwards.
CGGGACGAACGGTGCGATGAGGCCTCGTTGTCAAGGAAGGCTCGCGTGAGAGGCTCGCAATTTCTTATTTGTCTGACGCGTTCGAACTGAATCTGGAAGGGTCTTTCACGCGCGCTCGTCACTCTGATCGTGTGGTACGCCGCTTCTTTCCGGCTATTCACTGGTCCGATCGCGGCTACCACCGTCACTGGTTGTGACGTGACAAGGACACGGTCACCAACATCATCTCCAGTATCCAGTTTTCGTCGGTACACAACTCTCAGCACGCCATCGACATAGTTGGACGAGATAAGCTCGGAATCTTGTCGCCCTCCTCGAATAAGATGATCGGGACACGCTCCACTGTTAGCTTGCGGGGCACACTGCAAGACAGACATAACAGAGATCAACAAAGACACTAAAATCACCCGATATGATGATGACATTACATCACTAGAATGTGGTTTACCTACCTGGGCCTTTTCTGTGAGCACGTAATCGACGACAGTGGCTCTTTGACGAGAAGAGTCGTAGAATGCCAGAGTTACATCCGAGCCCACCATCTGCGACCGCGAAGGATCTCCCGACAAACCAAACGCCATGTAATGATCTGGAGCTGCTCATAGATCGAGATCACAATTTAACAGGGATCGAAATGGTAAGCGTAATAAATATTAAGGGATATTAATGGGTTCATTGATTACGCACCGACTCTACCATCGAGTTGAATGTAAATATCAGGATGGCGAACTTCCCAGCTCACTTGCATCAAGTCCGGAAATATGGTTTCGCAATTCATAAAAGAAGTGACCTGGTGAAAAGAGATAACGGGCTGTAAAATTCGTTTCGGGATCAGATCGGATTTGTCGTCTCTCACCGTCGACGCCAACGCTGTCAGGTCTGCTGGAATGTTCATGTTCTTCGGGATATTGACGTGACCGAAATTTTCTCGATATGTGATGCAATACAGACCGAACCAGTCAATGTCGAACACGGTCAGATTACCTGGCAAACGAAGCGTGATGTCTTGGCCACGGTAGCCGTTAATTTTCCTCAAGCTGGAAATTGTTCATGGATATGTATTTAAGTGTTCTGCAAACCGCTGATTACTCTGATTGTACAGTCTGTCCAATATCTGATCAACGATCTGAGTCAACAGACGACTATAGTGCAGACAGGAGTAGAAATTGCAAACTGCAAATTGAAGTGCAAATATCGATACTGAATATGTTGAATGAAATAAATGCACAATCCCGGGGATTGTCGCATGTTGAGTAGCAGTGACGGTGCGTGACAGATGAGATATTGGACAGACTTTTTGCTCACGACTGTAGATACCTTCCATTTTCATCTGGCACTTTGATACCATGCGGATGTGGCTCGCTACCGGTGCCAACCAAGAAGAAAGCGTCTGTCAATGTATTTCAATCGAATCGTCAGTAGGGTACTTCCTGACTTCAGATTTCGATTACCTGGTGCAGCTCCATCATAATGCAAGTTCTTGATATACAAAGTTTTCGGGTCCTTTATGATGACGGCATCAGCTCGCGTTCGATGTGCCAGCGATGGTATTCTTCCTAAGTTCAATTCGCGGGGTGTCTCGAAATTCGGTTGAATGTTTACATGCCCGAAATTCGCCTAGAATGCATTCAACGCAATTAACTGATTGCCTCTTGACAAGGAATGAACGAATAAGTTTACATTGCAATTAAAACAAGTAATGAAGTATTTGCAATAGTAATATTTGTTGAGGGTCATTTGCATTCCACCGAAAATGATCATACAACACGCGAAACACAGACCTGAAACAACCTGCACCAAACAGCAATCCATTGAATGTCTCTTAATGTGCGACCACTCGGCAGTGTCAATAAGATGTCCTGATTATTGTAAGGACCAAGTTTAACCGTCCTGGTGAAAAGGGTGATGTCAGCAAGATGAAATGTCGATGAGACAAGTAAAAAGCTGATATCTTTGAGAAAATCAACCTGTTAAGTTCATCTGGTACAATGAAACCGTTAGGTGATGGTCCAGGCGTGGAACCAGCCCAAAAGAAAGCATCTAAGAGCAAAAGTTATGAATGAAATGTTGGTGACAGCGACCAGATGAAAAAAAATTGTCTGTCATTACCTGGACCCGCTCCGTCATACGAGAAGCCCTTTATAAAAATGGAATTTTCACTGGCCGCGAACACGGTGCCTTCAAGAGAGGAGTCATATGAAATCGTAGCAGTGACACTAATTAACTACACACTCTAGTCCATTATAAGATCACATCAATGATGCCGGGTCTGCGAGAGACTTTGTTCGCCGTCTAACCTACCTTGCACTTGATGAAGGGCGCCCACGGGGAACGAGCCAATGAGCTGACCGTAGTATTCTTGCTGACCAGAAACTGTGAAACAGCAAAACGAGCGGTCATTTTCGGCGTGCTCGTGCGATGACCCATTTCAAGGCAGTGTGAAAAGTTCACAACGAACGCCAATTTATTGCCTATGTAATGCTTGACATTTTCTTCCATGTATGCAAACTTTCGCCTTCGCGCCCTTTCCTCACTTGGCGACCGACTTATGAGTGGTGGCCCTGTCCTCAGATTCTGTCTGACATGTATCTCATGGTGTGTGCGGTTAGGCACAGCAGTAGATCAATTTCTGTCGTGCATTTTTTGGGGCTGAGCGTCGTTGCTAAGCTATCGTTATTATCATGAATAAATACAACACAATAATAATAATAGAACAATGTGCAGTGCTGAATGCAGGTTCACAGCAGCCCCTGCACAATGTTCGACCGACCCAAATTACACAACGAAGACGCAGCCAGGAAATATTCATCACGCGTATTGACCCTGTTTGGCCCATGCATCAATTCGGTGGCACCTGTCAAATTTCTGTCGCGGCACAGAATCGATCAGCGCGCTGTTTCCGGTGACGCATGACTCGTCAAAACAGAGACCTGTCGAGTCGATGCCTGATGGCTGAATGTGACCGCAAGGATATATCGTTTTGCTTCTTGACCTGCTTCCAAGTCGATGGTGACCCATTTTTGCGCGTTCGTATAGCGCCAAACTCGCATCGTGCTATGACGCCGAGCTAAGAACAAACCACTGTTGCAATTTGATTGTCAGTGAAATTTCGCTAATTTCTATCCTCAAGGCTTACATGATCATAACATTGAGCGATGAATTGCTGCGAGTGCTGTGTGGGTCTGGCCGATTAGGAATACAAAGAAAAGGCGAGCGAGCCCGAGAAAAACATGCACGAGATAAGCATAGCACCCTTCATTTCGAGTTGTTAGTTAATAGCATGAAAAATTAAGCTAGAAAAAAAGTGTTCTACCACTTTGTCTGTGTAACCGACTGATTTCCGCTTGCCTGCCGCACTAAATTAATTTCCGGAGCGTGTTTGTTACGCGAGTGTCGAGTTAACGGTTCTGCACGAAACAACGATCGAAGTTGAAAGTTGTTCGAGCAATATTCCGAGAACAATGATATGCTAGATTAAATTGTGTCCGTGAAATTCCTCAAGAGTGAAACAGCAAATTGCAGGCGAGAACTAATGAAAATAACTGAACAAACAACTTGTAAACATAAATATAAGTATAACAAGGAACGCGATTTTCCGAATCAGTGCGCATAAGTTTCTTGAACTGCTTTCGCTGAAAATCAGCACCCGTCAATTCGTCAATCGAAACTTCTGACATACTATGAATTCTGGTTTTTCTCACAACATATTAGAAACAGATCAAGTAGAGAAATAGAGAGACTTACCGACTGTGACGAGAGCAATGAGCAGGAACCCGAACTCGAGAGTAACTCTTCTCTTCATGATGCGCAACACGCCAGTCGCACAACTATTCCAGAGAACTCTCTATGTCAGTATTTTGGTTTAGGAAATAATCACTCTCACCACTACCACACCACCGAATGCCGATTTGAATATGCATTCGAGTATGGAGAGCTCGCGGAGACAAGTTTTGCGCTCAATGAGAAACTGGCACAGCGGTGAACCGAACGAACCTGTGACATGCAACTTCGATGGCGCGCCTCGTTCGGCACGCAACCGACTTTCAGCCAATCTCATTCTAGCCGAACGTCGACGTTGATCTCCCGTCCGGATAACGGAAACTGTGTCTATGTCATGCCTGTGGCGGAATCCGTGCCACCTATACAATCGCGTACCTCCTACATTCCTCTAAACATGATGTCCGTGACACTGGATGACATCACTCCTAAGAACCAACTCACGTTGCATGAAATACACAAATTCGACTCAAGGTGCTGTTGTCAATCGTCCTTCAAACTTAACTATCTGCAAATTATGCGTTTCATTCCAGCTTATTTACTGATTCATCAGTAGAGTTTTGTTATTAAATCAGATCTGAGTTGCATTAAATAAAAATGCATGTTCATTAAAATTTTGTCGGCCAGCATCTTAGAATTTCGACGAAACACCACATTTACGTCAACATGATTTCGATCGAAACTAAAATCAATCAGTCTGTCTGCCAGCGTGAAACGTAATTATAATCAAAATCAAACCAGCTGAAGCAGTTTCACGTCTCTAGATCTGGAAATGAACTCGCGAAATAATACAATAGTCGAAATAAAAGTCTTGTCCATCACCGATCTAAAACCTGGCAGCAATAATTTTTGGTCTAAATTAGTTAACTCATTGCATCAATAAATTAAATAGGAATCTTAATGACGATGATAATGATGATGATGGTTGTAAATGAAGTGTCTTTGTCGAAAACGACAACTCGACGATGAGGCTTCACTGACTTATGTGTTCGGTGATTGCTTCTTGTCATCTTGAGCTCCGTTCGCGCCTCCACCTGGCCCATTCGGCCGATCAGACACTGACGAACCAGACCACGAAGCAGGTGGCGGTGGGCCTGAGCCCGTCGTGTTGGGAGGAACAGATCCGGGTCCCCCTTGATTAGGACCGGTTCCCGGAACGCCGAGCGATGCGAACTCGTCACCCTCGTCGATGCCATTGGACGCAGTCGGTGCAGACGGGTCGTACTGGGTGTTCTCCAATCTGGTAATTAGTCGCTCGTCTTCGTCGCCGAACTCGCCACCCATCAACGATGGCTCTCCTACGACCATCACATCCTATCAAACATTTTCACTATTTCATGCTAATGCTTCGTGGCCAACAGTACTCCGCATTACCTGTGATGCCAGTGAGAAATTTGGAGGTCCAGTGGGCGACATGTTCGCCACACTGTTCTTTTTCTTTCCTCCACCGGTGCCCGCGTTCGATGCTTTCCTCTTTCTCCTCTTGCTCGGCGGTCTTTGGGTTTCTGGAGGAGCTACCATTCTCTGCCACTTCTGGAACAGAGTTGTCTTCAGACAGTCTCGTGGACTCAGGGCATACGCCTTGTGTCGCGACATCAGTTCTTGCATTGGTTCTAATATAACACACAGCTAAACAAAGGGTAAAGTCGTAAACAGGTTAAATTGTTAGCTACCACCATATTGTCCAGTGCGACTAATTACCCTTAAGTAATTTAATGTCGAATTTGTGAGACCTTGTCGGGTAATATTTTTGGACATTTGTTCGACAACCGACGGGTCTTGTTGTGCTTGCAGCGCGATTAGCCCCCTTGGAATTAATTCTTGGTGCTGTCTCGTAGCGAAATGCCACGATTTGATTCGCATCAGATCGTCGAAGGTGAATTCGAGAATGAGTCGTCCCTCCGTGCACACGATCACGGAATTGTCTTTTGCCATTTGCTCCTTGATGGGATCGTTTGGAGGTGGTGGATATTGACCTAAGCCCTGAAACCACCGCGCAAAAAAAACAAGTTTGGTTAGAGCAAGAAGGAGAGTACGAAGGAACATTAAGGGAAAGCGAAAGGCGGTGAAGGCAGGCAAGAGGAGAGGAGACGAGCAGCTTTCGCTGCAGTTCAGAGCGAGTTTCGCTCGATATGTGGAGAAAGGCAGAGTATGGTGGGAATGGGAAAGACGTGAAGTGTCTTCGCGCGAGTATTCGTCGTGCAGCGAGCGAGTTCGAAGAGCAAAGCGTGAGCGAGAGCCCAACTTGGACCGAGTAACCATAGAAACTCAACAAAAATCGATATTCACTCGCTTTTCCCGAGCTGAAGTTGGCATAGAAACGAAATCAATTAGAGAACGAGTTGGGTCGATTTTACAAGGATTTTCGTAGGGAGGGAAAATAAAATTAAGCAAACGAAGGTAGCAAAGTTTATCCGTACAGCACATGCAATGACAGTCAGACAAAATCGAAATTGCGAAAGATTTAGACAATAGCAGAAGCCGTGATCGCAGCGATTACCTTGTTGTACAACGATTTGCCATGGTGCGTGATCATCGTGCACTGTTCACAGTCCAGCGTGATGTGTGTGTTGTGAAATGACTCTTTCGGGTGCTTCAAGTTGAACTGCATGTCTGTCACACCGCCCTCGAAAATACTGCGAAAATAGCGCGGAATCAAAGTGCGACCTATTGCTGTAGAAATAACGAGACAAACATTGAAAAATTACAACTTTGAAGAATTAGCAGCAGATTGGCACACGTCTTACTATATCGCTTGGGGCCGTCTTCGAGACAAAATGTTAATGTCAGTGCAGCATCGTCTTCAAAAAATTCCGTAGCGAACGCGTCCCACCACAGATTGTCACTATCCTGGATGGCCAAATGAAAATGCGATAAATATGAAAAATTGTATTGAAGAAAAACTAGGAAAGCAACTTACATCAGTCCTCTGTTGCAGGCGCTTGTTCATTTCGTATACTCTGTAGTCTGGCTGACCGAAGTACGGCGAATGTCGCCTGAAATACGACGAGAACGGCGGTGGTGAATAGAAGGGGTCATAATGAGGGTGACACGACAGCATGTTCGGCATGGTGCCCATTGATGGATGAAACATTGTCGGTCGCATATCGCGCAACTAAGTTTCGGGTGATCAGTTGTTTCGCATAGCCGCATGAACGTGGCAACGCGAATCAGCCAGCCGGCTAGATCATCAACGAGCGACAGTTTGACGCGGACAGTTTGGTGCCGGACACGTGAGTTGTCAGCACATAACGACAGGAACCCGGCGACACAATCGACTGCGACCAATTGGCGGCATGCACGAAGACGCGAGTGAAGAGTGAACGAAGAATATCGGTACAGAACAGCAGTAGTGCATCGTCGATCGCGTTGGCACGAACCATTTCGCCAGAGAGGTAGGTAGGACCAGATAAAGAGCGCGCAAGAATATGCTTCACTACTACCGACATGTACCAGAAAACTAGATTGGCTTGACTTACCCGTGATGGTCGATGCCCGGTCTTGCATCAGGTGGCAAGTGATGAGGCGGCATTATGTGCATTGGAGGAGGTCCCATCTGGTTCGGTGGCAAGGGATGATGGTGCGGGTGATGCGGATGTGCATGTGGATGTGGATGAGGATGAGGATGTGCATGAGGATGTGCATGTGGATGTGGATGTGGGTGTAGATGGTGCGGAACGGCGGCCGGGTTCGGGTGCATGTGTTGCGGTGGTCCCATGGTCATGTGGTGGTGCGGAGGAACAGGTCCTGGTCCTAGTCCGGGGCCGTTGTGCTGCAGAGGTGGACACGTCATCGGTGGTAGACCGCCATGGTTCAGACTCGCTCCGTGCAGGAATGGACTCGCGCCTGGTGGTAGCGCTCCCGGTGTGATGTGGCCTGGAGGCGGGTTCGGACTTGGCCCGCCCAACGGGGATGCCGGGATCGGAGTTGAGTGCCCCGACGGGCAGTGGCCGTGCCCGTGACCGGGAGTGTGCGGGCCAAAGGCCAGAGATCCGAGGGAGGCGATGCTCGGTGGCGGTCCGGAGAGTTTCGACCAATGTTCCGAGTCCAGGATATGAGCCGAGATCGTGACGGAATCGTAGTGAAGAGTGAATCGAGCTGTGGAAAATCAATATGAAAGAGATGATGATGATGATGATGATGATGATGATGAGAGTGGGTTGAGAGGGGGAGAGAAATATCGATATTATGACTAGAACGAGTGTTGAACGGTGACAAGAACGCGTCGAACACATGCGAGCAACAGAACGCGATATCAACAACGTGCAGCCGAGGATAAGGGCACAGGCAGAGAAAACTGCGAGATGTGATGGAGGTTCGTTAAACTCGACAACGTTCAGATCGAGAACGCAGCCAAGCGTTGATCGTGATGAGTGGCCAACACACTCAAATGACGGCTATTCGAATCGGCACCGATCATTCGAATGGCCCACACCTGACATCGACACAAAGCCATTGATGATCGGCACTCAGTCCACATTCGAAACACTCCTCTCATCTCTGTTCATCATCGCGTTAATCACTCACCTGAATTGTGTTGCGCTGTCAGACCGATGGCACGACTTCGTTCGCGCTCGCGATGCAGATGCGCCTGGCCGTCTCACCAGTCAAACAATTAGCCAGCACCGAAACACAATTAATGGTGTTGATGAGTGAAGTGGCATGGAATTGGGGATATTTTTGGGCCGCGACGAGGATGAGGATGAAGATCGCGGAGAATGGACGGCGAACGAGAACGATGAACAAGAGCGATGAGTGAGTTCGAACGTTGCGGCCAGAGGGAATGACAGTCGCCCAGAACAAGATCCAATGCATCGAGTCCACCAACAACCAGACCGGCCAATATCAACATACAGGCCACTCTCAGACCTCTCTCTTACCATCTTCCTCACACGCTTCTCTGCCCAACAACTTTTTCTTTATTCAACTAATTTTACATACAATTATCAGTTGTTGATTGGTGTATCTTGTTTGTCAGAATTATATTTTTTGTCACTCGAATATCTACTCGAGTTATCGGGACACTCACTGCTTGGCTTTGGTTAAGTTTGTTTGGCACGCGTAGTTAATCTCCTCACACTACATCTTGAGTAGAATTGCATTGTGCTTCGAACACTCAGGCTCTGAGTTCCAGAAAATGTGGTGTGGCTCAAGTGCTTAAGTACAGAATTGCATATCAACAGGAAGACGAGAAAGGCACGACAGTCTCGAAAACTGTCGACGATAAATGTCGAGTGGAAAACGAGTCAAATCATACAAACAAGACATTGATAGCCACGAATCTCCAATTTGACAATTGCTTGTCTGGTCATTTTTGTACAAATGGTCACATCAATGGTGATTATGAATTCATAAATAACGAGCGATGATTGTCGATGTCGATTCGCATGCATTCAACCATTTAGCCGGAAATGTTTCTTTCCCGATAATTCGTCACGTGTAATGCAAGGACATCGCGATAGTTGATCGGTTTGTCGATTATTCTCAAACGACTGCTTCCGGTGCGTAGCTGAAATTCTCAAAGATTATCTGCTCATTGATGCCATTCAGGTCCCTCATCGTCAACAACTGATTCACTTCGTTTTCATACAGAACATTCTTTGTCGGATATTTTTCGTCAACCATACTGCTGATTGTGATGATGTGATCAAATCGACTGGCGGGATCGTCAACGCCGAATTTGTAATTAATCGGAGAATTCCTTTCGACGATGCCGTTATCGTTGCCATCATCGTTGTCTTCTTCTTCATCAGAGCTGGACTGCGGCGTTTCAATCACGTTGACTGCCAAATCGAGATACTCCTGAGATAGCAATATAAGCACCTCGTAAATTAACGACCAGAAATTTGTCAGAAATCATGTTTATGGTCGGGTCTCTGTACCTGCTCCGAAACGGCACTCAAGAACTCGTCCAATTCGTGAACAAGTTGAGTGAAAGTGGGTCGATGTTCAGGTAGATGCAGCCAACAATTTCGCATGATGGCGTAAATGTGAATTGGACAATAGTTGGGGCGCTCCATTCTGTGTCCTTGTTTGAGGAGTTCGAAAAGCTTCTCAACCGGAGTGGAAGGATATGGATTGCCGCCGAGAGTCATTATTTCCCAGAGCAGAACGCCGTATGACCACACATCGCTCTGAGAAGTGTAAACACGATCAAACAACGCTTCCGGTGCCATCCATTTGACGGGCACTCGTCCGTCCGTCGTCTTGCGATAGTAGTCCATGTTCTGGACGTCGCGCGCCAGGCCGAAATCAGCGATCTTGAGCACACTGCCCTGGCACACCAACACGTTTCTGGCCGCCAAGTCGCGATGGATGCACCGCTTCGATGCTAGATACTGCATCCCTTTGGCAACCTATTCACATTAACATTTACTGTGATGAGTGAATGTCATCGTTTCTGTCTTGCCTGATAAGAGAAGCAGATCAAGTCCTTCAGCGTCAGGCTCTCAGTCAGCTTCTCGTGTCCTATGGGAATCTCGTATCCGGAGCTCGGTCGATGTTTACGCAAAAAATCGCGCAGATTGCCGTTCTCTGCGTACTCCACGATCACATACAATGGTCCTGGTTGGTTATCCGGAAAAGAAAATAAACAACGACTTTAATGTACTGCTTGCGTCAAACATCTCATCTATAAACAACTTTCTTCCTCCTCACCATCTTGAGTGCAGCATCCCTGAAGGTTGATTATGTTAACGTTCTTGCCGATCTTCTTCATCACTTCCATCTCAGACACCAGATCACTCAATTCAATGTCAGTATGATTTTCCTTGAGCATTTTCACAGCGACAGTTGTCGGGCCGTCGACACCATTGAGACAATAAGCCTGGGCTTTGACGACTTGACCGAATGCACCCTCGCCGAGAAGTTTGCCCAATGCGAGCCTATCAGGACCATTGATAAGCATGTTAGATTCATTATAACATGGCAATGTCTGGTTTGTGAACTTACTTTTCCCGGGAAAATTCCCAGAGCGGATCGCATGGCAATTCGATGAGAGTCAAGTTTGGCGGCAGTTGTTCGAGCGGCAGATCGACGTGTATCGGCTGACACTCGAACTTGACGAGCGGCGCTAAGCATTCGTTTTTATCGTCGTCTTTATGCGTTTCCAACTTGACCACTTTCTTGATGATGATTGTCCGCTCTGCATTTATGATAGTAGGCTTAGGACTGTGCTTGAAGCAGAAACAGAGCAGAGAACCAAAGACAATAGCGAGAGAACCGAGAGTAGCGATGAACCAGATGGGAACGTGCGGCTGCAACATGTGTTGTGTCACTTCTTGTTCTAACTCGGAGCTCGGAGCTGTTTCTGGGGAGTCAAAAATTGCCTAAGACACCTATTTCTAAACTCATCATCTCATCATCATTACTTACTGTTCAAAACTGTGAGCCAGGCGCGCTTCTGTGACTCTCCAAATGCATTCTTCGCGTAACACCCGTAAATACCTGCGTCATCGAAGGTAACGTTTGGGATGACCAATTTGAATGGGTCTTCGTCTGACACCTACGTATACCGAAATGGAAAACATGAGACATTAATAAATGCGCCATCCCGAATCTTGCAGGCGGAAACTTGAAGTACTCAGTGCCCGATTTACGAGAGCAAGCAACCAGGAAAGGGCGACAAAGAAGACTGCTTCAGCAAGAACTACTCACATTAAAGCCCTTATAAGAAGTCTCGTTATCCATAAGTTTAAACCAGCCGTAATGAGATTCCACATCGGACACAAATTCGCAAACTAAAGTTGCTGTTTCGCCAAAATAAACAGTCTGGTTCGATGGCAGATCTCGAAACAACGGAGGATAAGCGAGAAAATCTGCACGCAAGAAGACGTCGCATCATTAATGATGCTTTGCTATTTTCGACATGACTCCTGATTTTCACCAACCTTGCACTTCGAGTGTGAATGTGTAATTAAGCGAGCCGTGTTCGTTGGTCTGAAAATGGGAGACAATCGTAAATTCTAATGCAACTTGATGCACAAAATATTATAGAGTGCTACTAATAGTATCGTACAACTATCATTCGCAATACATACTAAATTCACAATTTGATGTGATACATGATGACACCTAATCACGCAAGTTAGATACAGACTTACCGCAAGACACGTGTATTTGCCGGCATCATTAGTAGACAGATTCTCCAGAACGAGAGTTCGATTTGAGTCCCTATACCGAACCTGTCATCAACGAATAGACATGGAGTACTGTTCATCTTGACAGCGTTGAGACGTCAAGACTTACTTCTTCTCCGGTAATGCGATGAATGACACCTCCGTCTTTCTGCCATGTAACTTTCAGCGGAGGACTGCCATCGACAGGGCATTGAAATTTGACGGGCTTTCCTGAGGGAACCACTTCCGAATCGCGATCGATCGGTTTCTTGAAGAAAGGTGGCCGTGGTCCTTCTGATCAATAATAGAAGAGAATTGAAAATGAATAGTTCCGCGAATGCGCTGTTTCTTATAGGCTTCACGTACCCGCATACATCCCGTCAGCATTTTCGACTTGGAAAGTAACTTCAGCTCGAGAAGTTTGAACGGGCTCATCTCTCGGATCGAGTTCGTCAATAGTTAGAACGTAATCAATTCGCTTTTCGCCAAGTTTGTTCCTTGCCAAGCACATGAAGTTGACTGCAGTGTTGGTAATATTACTGGTGTCTATTTTGAGCTTTTCTCCAAACTTCGATCTCGTGAACCGACGATCACCACGGGGTATTAACTGGCCATCTTTGTACCACTGAAAGAGGGGTTTCGGTTCCCCTTTGACAGGACACACCAACACCGCCGAATGTCCTCGAACTACGGACATTTTTGTACTTATTTCTGTCGCTCGTCTTCGCAGTGTAGGAGCATCTGCAACGCAAATTGAGTTGACATCGAGATTAATTGCTTGTCATTCATGGCAATCAAGCATCCACAGTTTAAATTAATGAGCGGCTGCTGTACTTGATGAACTTTTCTTACACTGCGATCCTCCGCGAACAATCACTACCGCTAGTCCCAAGAAGATGATATGAGTCAGATTCAAATTGATCGCCATGTGTTGATCACTTTGTTTGGCAAGCTATAATAACCTAAGAAAACAAAGAGTGAAGAGAAAAGCAATATAATGAGAGCGAGTGATGGATTTGCGATGGATTTGCGATGGATTTGCAAGTAGAGCACTTCATCGATAGATTCCGTATGGGTTGCGAAAATGATCGGAAACAGGCATCGCGAACATCGACTTACAATAACTCATCTCTTCATTTCATTCTACATGTTTATCTTTTTCGAACTTTAGTCAATGTGCAGATGTCTTATCACTAATTGCGCGACTGACCACGAAATGTTTTTCTTCTACAAGTAAGTACTAAATGACGAGATCTGTGCTCTGTCGATATTGAATCATGAGTACTTCGCTATCAATCCCTGCAAGACTGCTCGACACTCAAACAAGCGTGATGAACATTTCTCGGGACGTTTCTGCACTTCTCAGAATTAAGATTCATGACTTACGGAGTTAATTTGAGAAGCGTTTGGCAGAAGAGCAGTTCTGTGACGATGAGAAAGAACTTCTCTCCGACTGTGTTCGTCGTTCACAAACCGTGATTGGCGACCGGCTCGCCTTCGAAGCGTTATTTGAATGAGCCATGCAAAATGCGTACGAAAACGACTTCGGAGGTTCTGGAGCAACGAAAATGATCGACTTGATTCACCGATTCGTTTGGTATTTTCGCAAATACAAGCACAAAACAAAGTTGCCAATATGAGTTATGAAACATAGATTTTGGCCAAGCTCACGAACGACTGATGAGCACAGAGAGTGAGAATGAAGGAGAGTGCTTTGCGTTCGTCACAAACAAACAAATCAATCAATGGGCAATAAAACTCGTTATATTACGTCCAGAAGAGGCATCGACATCAAGTGCTCGCGTCAGCTCAACGAGATCAGATGAGGATGTCAGCTCGACACCCGCAACTCGCATCCAGATGTACGCGCAATTTGGCACAAAATCGAGCACAGTGCCGCTGTTAAAATCATATTTAAATCAGCCTCGTCGGCTCGACCTCGTCGAACAGTAAACCCGACATGATGTTCTGCCTCTGCTGCCTAGTCGTCGTCGTCTTCGTCGTAAAGATGCTGCCGAAGACCGAGCCAAGTTCGTCGCGCGACTTCGTCAGCTCTTTCGACGAATATTCAAATTTGAAGCGCATCGCACATTGTTTGTTATTCTTCCTGCCACCAACGAAAACTGAACTTATCGATGGAAATAGCAGTGCCCAAAATCTCAGCAAAGTCCATGTTTCTTCGTCGCATCTCGAGAGTCTATTCCTGACACTGACAAGAGAGATTGATTGCGTCACAATCAAAGGGTTGCAATGGATGCCCTGCCGAAGACGTCGAAGCCGCAAAGCTGCGCAATTATTCTACTTTCACCAGGAATACTGCACGAGTTACGTGTTCAACATCACGGTGGTGTTGCTCAACAAGCGTGCGAAAGTCGTCGCGTTTCTTTGTCACTTTTTGGCATCATTCAGGACAGTCCTGTCTTCGTGAAGAGCAAATCATGACCGTCAAGCTGGTAACCCTCAAAAGGCTTGTTTATGCGGCACACTCGCTAATTCCATTCTCTCACTCATCGCCTCAATTTGTCCATGCAAAGCGTCAAGAGGAAGACGGCTGATGTCTGATCTCCGGCGAAAGACACCGCGAACTTGTTGTCATCGAAGTTCGACGTTATTTATGTGTGCAAAAAACTAATCATGGTCAGAAAAAGAAACCATTGCGAAATTGGCCAGCAAATAACTAGCAGTGAATGCGACATTGTCACGGAAAGCCCTCAGCAAATTGATATGGGAGATGCGCGCCTTTATTGGGACTCGGATTCGGATTTGGACTCGGACTCATGTGCTGACCAGATGCGCTCCTTCAACGAACTGCTCTTGCAGAGCCTCAGCCTCAGCCTTAGCCCCTTGGGCCAAAGAGAACTCACGTGTACAGGACCGTTAACGTGCTTAACTGTCCTCGACGCGATGTCCTCGCTTTTCGTGTCCCTTGCGCCAAGTGCAAAACCAGCATCTCGAATCAACAAATGAGGACCGAACTGAACTGATCTGATTGTTAATAGATACAAGATGGGCAGGAAAAGAGGCACGTGCACATGTTGCACTCCTGTGCTTTATCATCGGGCGACAACTGAAGACGGATACGTGTGTGTCACACTTGATACGATACACGAAGACATGTAGACATGTGCCGAGTGCACGCGGACAGAGTCAAAGTCCAAGTCCGTTTCCGTCTCTCCCCTCTTCGGTCCCTCTTCGGCCAGCACACCAACGCGACCCGCAGATCGGTGGCACGCGCGTTTTATGTTTCTTTAATGAGCGGGGACATCACGACATCGAGAGAGACAGTCGCACATGGAATGCTGATGGCGATGCCGATCCGAAGTGCATCCGGTACGAGGCCTCCTTCTCATCCTCATCTGCATCTCAGCATCGCGTCCGAATCCAGCTTCCTGTCTTTCGTTTTTTACGTGTCCGCCACACGTGTTCCACACCTCTCTTAATCCATCTCTCTGTCTTTATCTTGCGCATCTCCTCCGATGTTAAATTTAAATCCGGTCGACGTCCGTCGTCGGAACATCGCATCAACATCCATCACGTATGAAATTCATATCACTGAACGCGCTCATCTATTTTCGGAATATTAGTTTTGATATAAAGTCGCCCGTCGACCGGATGTAGCGATATGACAAGACGCTATTTTGGTGGACTCGCATTGGGACGACTGCCAGAATATCAAATCGAGCGGTATTGTGGCGGCGGTACGATCAACATCAAACGAACGCCGTGCTCAAAATTAAGCCTCGATTATCAGCAGTTAAATAGGAGAAATCAGAACGCTGCTAAGAAGAGACCTGATCACGTCAGCCGAGTAGAGAACGTGATAACTGGCGATTAGCGATTAGCGATTAGCGAGCTTAGCAAGACTTACGCGTAATCCGTCATGTGAATGCTGATCATCGTGGCGATCACAAGAAATTCACGATCACTGACAACAAACAGAATGACCACAGACTCGACGACGATTCACTGACACGCATACTGAACTGGAGCACTAAATTAGAGGCATAAATGATGGAGAGTGGATCGCTTCTGGAGAGACGCGTCAGCCCGATGATCGTCGAGTGAGTGTGCATCCACAGTGGTGCGCTTCACGATTAGCTCTTCGCTGATTCGTTCTCGTTTCTGCTCTGTCCCGCGTCTCCTCCTCGCCTGTCGTGAATGCACACACACAAATAGCACTCAAACACCCGAAATCATGCCAATATGCAGATTCACAGGAAATGAAGATGAAGCCAAACGCGAGGGTCACCACAAGGGAGGAGGACGTTGCTGTTCTAAAGAAGAACTTAAGAGAGAAATTTGACGCCGATTCGCGACCCTCTTCCAGTCCATCAGGACCATGCCTGTGTGTCCTGCAGTTCTGTCACCGCAAACAAAGATGAATAGAAGACAGTCTGAAGTGTGATGCTCAAATCTCGATATTCTGGAAACGAACCCAACACGTGCGACAATTATGCACGTGCTGCACGAATCTGTATTTACTTACTTAACATTTAACCTTGTCGACCATCACTCCATGCAGGCCGCGCCGATAAATCAAGACGGATCGGATCACGGCTATTTATGGTCGATCTTTAATTGATGATTTACACGAAGATGTACAGAACACGTGTATTGCGTACGATCGTTAGCGATGAAAAGCCAGACTACAAAAATAGCGAGTCGCGTATGACGCGACATGCATACTGAATGAACACCAACGTGCACCATTCACCTCGTAAATAATTCACCATGACGATTATCTCGTACATATAATGTTACATTTGACTTGAGTACCGAAAAAGTACGTAATAAGTGAGTCGTAAAACTCATCTCACTGCAAAAACAGAACTAGTGATAAAAAAAGAGAAAAATCAAAACTGCGGTAACTGCTCGATAGGAGTGTGAAACTTGAAATCGGTCGGGAATAGCTCAGC
>JAGGCA010001841.1:14025-28114 GCA_022876805.1 Osperalycus tenerphagus | reverse complement strand
ACATTAAGAAATGATCCAGCCAACAACGGATTCGTCTCTCTCGAACTTCCTAAGGGCTGAGTGTCGTCCAACGAGTTCGGATCCCCTGTTGAATTGTTTTTCGTGATTTTCTTCACCGGTATGTAAGTCGGCACTGAATTTAAGATGAAGTAGGAGAACGATTTCCAGGTATTCCTAATAACAGGCCACGAATTTTCTTGAGAAAAGCGGTCAAGCACCGATATGACACCGTTCATAAACTTGGCGTATCTCAATGAATGTGTCCAAAGTGATTCTTTTTTCAAGCGATTGTAACAACGTCTGATATCGTTCCTCTTATGTTTTGAAATCACCTGGTCGATCATCCCTTGACCAACCTGCAGCCATCGCGAGGCGAACTTAAATGGAGTAACGCAGACCGGTAAAGTGCCATTATTAGCAACGATGTTGACCATGTTACGTATATCGAGATGATCCGAAATCCAGTAATAGGCTTGAGTGAAGTTCCAAGTAGGAAGCTGACAGATGAGTGTTTCGAGATCGGGCATTTTCGGGTTGTAATTGGGGATGGTGAAAGTGCCTCTTTCGTGCTTCGAAAGGCACATGTGCTTATCTAGAGTGTGTCGAATTCAAATGATGATGGCATTAGTATTGTCCATTCGTTAATTTGTTCTTGTTCACTTACCAACAGAATCCAACATGCGAGGCACCGAATGCCAAGACGAGTTGGAAATTTGGCCGAAAGACAATGACTTGAGCGCGTGAGATGCGGCCAGTACGTATGCGACACTCGTTCCTGCGACATTCTCGATACTTTCCAGCTCCTGACTGTGAAGGAAGTTCTCTAGGTGTGTCACATTTCTGTAGTCCTGTGTGAACAGTGACAAACATCGCGTAATGAAATCGACTTTCTTCTGAATGGTCATCGGTTTGGTGCTTAATGCCAGATTCATGGCCGTGATCCATTGCGTTGGATGATATTGGCAAAGAAGAGCAAAGAGTCTGTCTTCGATGGTCTCAGGTTCCAGTGCTCGTCCTTTGCAGACTGATTCTTGTGCATGTGGAGTGAGGGCGAAGTAATTGCTCACGGCACGGAACCACCGAACTATGCAAATAACAAATATTATTATTAGTTACTTTTCATGTTATTAACTTTTCTGTAATTAACTGACGTTGCTTGAAAGTACGAATTGAAATGAAATCGTTCACTTCTGGGAACATGATATTCGAAAGAGTTGACGCAAAGTTGTCGTCATGGAATAAGTTCGTCTGTGTCTTTTTCTCGATAGCTCGAAATGTGTAGGCGAAGGTTTCGGAAATTTCGTGTATGGTATTGAAGAACGCTCTCCACAGTACGTGGTCAGCGGACACCGAGTCGAAAAGCTGAAACGCGCGAATGATCGTCAGAGTGAAGCTGCTCTTCGGGTGAGGTTGGACCGATGTTGACCACCACTTCCAGAAACTGTGACCGGGTAGGCAATTATATCATTAATTACCATTGTTATTTAGTACTTAGCCAATATGTCACGTCTCGGTCACAAACCTGTTCCACTGATGCTTGTCCAGTATCGGAGGTTTGATATCAGAGGCAGCCAGAAATTTGGCATCAAGAATTGCTAGTGAGGCGAGTCTGAAGAACTGATTGAACGTGTCACTAAGGCTTTCATTAGTGACTGGAGCAGTCTCGTAGCAAATGGAGATGGGATTGATGTTGCGGGCGATCGTGTTGATGTTGCTCTCGCATAGCAATTCCTGCACGTTCTCGATCGCTTCCATCGGGAAATCAGGACCTCCTGGAATGGCGAATATCTCTTCCAACTCTTCCCGATCTCGGATATTGCAGAATGCTCTGATGCCCACTTTCGGCTTGATGACATTATCCAAGAATGTCTGATACTATTAATCATGCAAGCATGCAGAGTGTGGTTAGATAATTAATGGTTCGATCGGTGTTCCTGAAATTCAAGATTCTCGAATGCCGGCTTACCTTCTTGTGTATCAGAAATGTGTTTACTGCCACTGAGGCCAACGCAAAACCGTGATTGATTGTCGAATATGCAGCCAAAATATCGGGCTTGTCTTGATAGATGTTGGGTATGTTGTCCCATGACAGTCCGCCTTTGACCGCATCAAGGCCACAATTCACTTGGTCCATAATCTTCAGCACGCTCTGTGCAGTTTCGTTTCCTGGATAATCGAAAACGGCTATAATTCTCTCGATCGCATTCCATATCCAATTAATGTTTCCCGGTTGATCGTGATTAGGTGAGAGGCGGCCGATTTTGTCGATCATCGGTTGCCAAAACGAGATGTAGAGGAATTTCGGTAAGTTCTTTATCATTTTCGATTCGATAAGCATCACATCAAGAAGTTGGCCGAGCTTTGTGAGGACCACGCGCACTAACTTCCGGTCAGATAGTTCACTCAGACTTTGCTCTGCTTCAGTATCAGACTTGAGTTGTTTATACAGCGAGTTAAATTCAAAGCTGCAGATCTCTTCTTTCCCTTGTGTCATCTCGTTCTGTAAACTGCTGTCTATCACAAAGTACTTGGCTTTCGGTGATGCACAAAACGCTGTCCAAACTTCTTGAATCGATCGACGGCCGAGGAACAGATTCTCCATCTTCTCGATGTCAAGCGCCATTGTTTGCAAGACAGTCTCGACCGATGGCATCAAGTACGCATCACTCCAATTGAATAATTGTCGAATTTGTTGGAGGTATGGCGGCAACGTTTCAGGTTTTGCTATTTGACTGCTATCTAAGTGGTTGAGAATTGCCTTTGTAACCAGAATAGTTGTAATCATCATGTCTCTGAAGTGAGTGCGATTGTCGGTGTTCGAAGAGCTCGGAATGTTGTCGGTAATGAAAGGTGTCAGGGCCTGTAGCGCGTAAGTGAACCTCTTTTCTTGATATTTGTCTATTATCCTTGATAATTTGCTTAAAACGTCGGTCCAAAACGAATCACTGCTAAGCAGCTTTGCAGTAAGACTTTCGCGAGTGCGCGGATTGAATTGCCCGAAGAGCTCTAAAAATCTATGGAAATTGATCAGCAAATCTGTAAAACTCGATGGCAAGTGAGCCACGGAAGAAGTGAACCAAGTCGTGTTCAGAAGCGTGAAGCTTTTAGCCCATTGATCAATTTTGATGAGATCAGAGCACCGAGCGATAGAGTTCTTGTTGAACAAATGGCACATACTGGATTTGAGTTCCGAACGCAAGTTGATCGCAGACACGTCGAACGGATCGAGCACGTAATGTGACGAGCACAGAATGTCGTAGAGAGTCACATTTTGTTCTTCTGATGTTGACGCGATCAGCACCGTCTCGAGAGACAAATCGACAAATTGCGGCATGTTGTCCAACAGGAAGCTGATACTGCTGTCTAAGAAGATGCACTTGGAAGGTGCACTTATCGTTATTTTCTTTTCCATTTCGATGAGAACGTCTTTGAGCATGTGATTGAACACCGAAAGCAAGTTGTTAACACCCCACGAGCCAAACTTCGTGCCAGCAATCAAGCACTGCCATTGTCTCGATACTGTTCCTTCGTATTCCTCAGATAGGATATCGGAGAACGGCAGAAGGCAGACATTGTGAAAGGTTTCGTGGGATGGAAACGTTTTGAGCGCGATGGGCATGACAATGTCGAGAATGTAAGCGATCAATCTCGCTGCTCCTCTTTTCGACAAGTTTTTCAACTTGTCTCCGCTGGTTTTGATGACACTTCGCACTTTCGCGTTGTATCCGTCGATGTCGGGAAAAAAGACGACACCGTTATCGAGAGACAGAAGACGCTGAACAGCTTCGTAGAATGACGCAATGCTCGTTCCCGCTTCCACCCAGTCGAGTTCCGGCAGAATTTTCTGTATCTCGGGCGGATCGTGAATGGAACTCTGAAGAGTCATCACAATCGATGCCACCCGCGGATTCGCTATCAACTCATCAAGAATCAATCCGGGATGGCCGTCTTTGTTATTTGAACGCCCCTGGCTGCAGATCAATTGTTCAAGTTCAACGATGGCACTTCTATTAGGTGCCAGAGCCGTGAACAAGTCACTTACACTGGCACCGCGGCAGGGAATCTTGAGTAATGAATTGCTATTAGACAACATGATTTGTTCGACGAACGCTGGCATTCCTTCGGTTATGGTATGAGTGACAGCTTCGGTCAGGTGAGGAAAAAGCAGCACAAATCTATTGATGATATCGGCCAGTATCGGTGATCCGAGCGAGAGCTGGTCGATTAAGAGTGTTTCGGTCTCAGCTGAGTGGTTCATCTCATCGATCACGATATTGACGATCTGATTAATGACATTCTTATATTTATAGATGTCTTTCCATAGCGCACTATTTAGTAATTCGTCCGGAATGTAGCAGTCGGCAAGCAGTTGCAGAATTCTTGACAGAACTATTATGCGATCGGGAATCCGTTGCTGTCGCCAAGTATCGTGAGTAACGTTGTAGACTTGCTCCCAGACGCTGTCTGATAGCGCTTTCCGGGCTATGGCGTACACCTTGAGTGCTTTCTCTGTCGTCTCACCCCACAACAAATTCGAGCTCAAGTTCATGTGTGCCCGTTGAATTCTGCTGCCGAAAAATGCGCAGCCGAGCTTTTGGACATTGTCGGTGTTTGGTACGGGAACCTGGAAAGTGGCTGTGAAAGATTGGACATTGCACATGGCGTGTGTCCACTGTTCGCACTTGTTTGGAAAAGAGCCTTTCTCTAGAGCTAGTATCACTGTGTTTACTAGTTCGGGCAGGTGATGAACGAGGCCATTACTTATTGATGAGTTGAATGCACTTAGAACGTGATCGAGGACTGAATTCACGGTCTCGTACAGATTGTGGTTAGCCCTATAAATGAGAGCATCAAGTATTTCAATTCCTATCGCTCAGCGTACAAATCACGAACACGACATTTACTATCTATTCATAATAAGAAGATTGTGCTTCTATTGGCACGCTAATGGCAAATGCGATCGAGAGGTAATACAATATGGCATCTGCAAATGTCAATGTCGTCGTGATCTGTATGCTAAGCGAAGCACATCGATTCAGTGATCACTAATCAGTACTAACCAAGGCCAGATGTGCCAAGAAAATAGGTGGTTCAGAGCCGATGTTAGAGTCTGCACTCTGTTTGAAATTTCGATTGAAATATAGAATACAGATCTGTATATCAACAAGAACAACATGACAGTGATCTTGTACCTGTATGGAAGTCTGTTCATCAGTGTTTCGAATTCCGACGAGTTGGTCTGAATTGGCGCGTTGTTGAGTGACTGTTGCGTCTGGCTAAGCATCCCGAATATCGCTTCAATGCCTTGAAATACTCGCATAAACGATGGCCATCTGGAAGATTGCGTGAAATTTTCGATACCGTCGAGCCACCGATCCATGTCTCGTAGGACACGTGAAATGAGTTTCATTTCTCTTTCTTCCTTCTTCTCATTCTCGTTTCGCTTTCGAAATGAGAAAAATCGTCGCGATTCGCTGGCATCGAGATCTGTATCATACACGTCCACTTCCTCATCAGTTTCATCAGTTTCATCAGAATTACCAGTTTCTTCTTGATCGCGATCACGTTGGTCATCAAGAACCATGAGCTTGTCGTCTGGGAATACTTGCTTGTCATCAACTACCGACCTCATCTTCTTCACATCCTCCATTTCAGCATTGCTTTCCGACCAATCTTCTGGTCGAATAGTTAGCTGTGGCTGGAAAAGTGGCTCGATATCGCTGGCAATTTTCAGCACAGTCTTCATCTCAATTTCGCCACTCCTGAAATTGCGTATCAGATTGGGCACCTCTCTTGCCCACGACGAATTGAGGAGCCCGTTTACCGATGAGAAGATATTTGTCCTGTCGATGGTTTCGATCATGATGGCGATGTCGCGCAAGTTGACGAGCACGTCGTCCAAGCCGACGTGTTGCATCACCTCGGACAATCGCCGCAGTATTTTGACGAAATCGAGTTCGTCCTGAGCTAACTGAATCAACGACTGGATTTCACTCTTATCGAGACTGCAGAGAGCGTCGGAAATTTGTATCAAACTACCGGTGTCATTGAGCAAGATATAATCGTCCAGCAATTGAGGTGAGCAAATGATTTCTCGAAACGGTCGCGAGTTCTTCTTGGATAACTGACTGAGATTCACTATATTCAAATGCGAAGTGACTAGCATTTCAGCTATTATTCGTCGCACGTCTGTCTTCTTGCCCGTCATCACGTCCTGCAAGAATGACATCAGTTTCGCTTCACCGGCATCGCGAAGTATCTCTCGTAGCGCCAATCCTTTCTCCAAGGTGTGTTTCACTTCCGGTTTGGCCAGAGTGTCCACGATGGTGGCGATCAGTCTGATACCCTTAGGCAGGTCTCGTATAATGCCGGTGACATTGCGGTCTGTTAGCAAAGGTCGCAAGTGATCAACCATTTGATGTATTCTGCGCGACAAAACACGACACCGTTAAGCACACTTGAGTTGACTGATTAATGGAGCATCGCATAGGTCAATCATGGATTGTTATTGCTCTTGTTAAAGAGCAGTGCATCGCTTTAGAATATTAGGTACTTGTCACCGATCATGCAAGTGCTATGAAACCTTAATTGACAGAAATTAAATCACATTGTTCGGAAATGTATTGCGAATCGATCTTCGCGCTGTTCATGCGTAAGAATCACAATTCGAGGTTGCAAAATACTTTCTAGTTCGCAATTAAAAAGAATCAAGTGCTTCAAGCCGCTCTTCGCGATAATATGCGAAAAATGATGTCTAAATCGCGATACATCGAATTACATAAAACGGATGGTTGTCATTCGCGTGACGCAAATCGCGTCTCGCGTCGAAATTGCAATCACATTTTACATAAGAAGATGGGAATTTGGTTATTGAAGCAAGTAAATATCGAATATTTGCTCACCTGGCGCGCCGAAATCGCGGGACCTCTTCATATTGGGATGAATTGATGCACGGATTGTCGACATTGCAGACGAGCGACTGGAAAAATACATGCAAGATTAGTATAAACAAATAAAAGCTCTCGACCTAACTTGTAGTGACTTACTTGTAAGAAATTCACGGGTCCCGCACTTGGTAATGCTCGGGAGTTGTAATAGCCTGTTGAACAGGCAGAATGAGATGATTAAATGAAGCACTGAAGCATTGAGTAAAGCATATCATCGTTATTATCAGCGTACATGTCGACAAATTCTCTGGTGGAAATTGAAGACGAACGAGCAATACGGCGAGGAAAACGGCGGCCGGCCAGAAAATCTCCATGGCTAAGATGGTCTGCGGCGGGATCAAAAATCGGTGCTCAAGTGACAATGAAAGTTGCGTAATACGGTAACTAGTAAGAGTAACTCATTAGTAATACTTACAGGCTGTCTCCGTCTCAGCAGGATCTTGTGCCTCAGTAGTAATCGGAACTGCTTCCCGAAAGTCATTCTTTCGCCGAGTGTGTTTCACTCTACGTGCACTTCCTAAAATACATGACAGAGTTAATTACCTGGCAGTCAATTCTGGGCAACTAGCAATCGTAAAATAGGTGATGACTAGGTCCTCATTCAATCGTGCTAATGCGAGTGCAAACTGCTTTAATGTCAATGTGTAATGCAAATCGTGATGGCACATCACGTCTGACACCACCCCAATTGTTCCGATACTTTGACAATAACGTGGCGTGTCATCTCTGCTCAACATTGCGTAACGATCCAGTAAGATAAGCTATTCTCGAATCTCGATGTATTGTTGTGATAATAAATCGTTTTATTGCTTCTTACACGCAGTAACACATTTCGCCAATCATCCGATATCGACATGGACGGAATAGAGAACTCAATTTGAATAAATCACTTATTCCGGGCTGATTCTATTTAAATTATAATCATCTCTTGCGGAGCACATCGAAACAACCGCAGGGTCAAACCGAAGACAAGATTGCCACCCGGATGGGCACCAAATTTGTTTAGGTCACCATTAGTTAAGATTATATGAACTGATTAGAGGTATTTCGGACACAGCGCACCCGAGCTTGTACAATTTTCCGTGCACGTGTTTGGAATTGCAGAAAAGTTTGCGAGTTGCAATTGGATTGTGAAACGCATTTTTCTAACATGAAAATAGGTCTTACCGGCTACGGATCGGATCTGATTGCGATTAATTTTCAATGCGCTACTTACTCGATGACAATATAAGATAATCCACATCCAGTGAAATGAGATGAAGTTTTACGACGTACGAAAGTGGCGCAACGTCAGCTGCAGCTCGTTTTGTGCGATCGGCATTGCATCATGATGATGATGTACTCGGAAAATTTACCGATTCGCACTCTTTAGCAGCACTTGTCAATCACGGTCACAGTGGTGTTCGTGTCATATCATTTCAGCACCAATTCCTGGTCCTCTCCATTGTGACACTTTCGTGAAGTACGACATCGAGCACGCACATCTTGAAACAGTGCAATTTTGAGTTGAGGTCAGAGCTCAGATTCGGTGGGGACGGTCGTGGTGGTCGCGCTACTCACTAATAAAAAATATCACGCGACCGAAGTAGCACAGATCCCAGATACCGAAGAAGAACAGAGCACAAAACACGCACCGATGATGGACCACATGGAAGACCACTATCCAATTGATGCAACTTTTGGACAAGTTCAAGGATAGGCAATGCACTCAGCATTGACGGATCGCCAATTGGTAGGTGAGTCCCGTTAGATTCTTTCAACTCACGAGAAGAGTACAAAAGCACGGAACAGAGAGCAGTAACGGTGGTAATTCAACAAATTACTTATTCCGTCGATGACCTCGCATCATGATCAACTTCATCTCCTGTGCACTTACCGCATCGCATCCACGACTGGCGCTTAGCTGTTTATGCGATCTCTCATTCACCTGCTCAGCCTGACATAGCAGGTTGGCATATTTGCGATGAGAACAAGCCCGATACAACTAACAACGACTTGCAGCCATTAGCTAACGTGTACGAGGAACGAGTTCCATTCCGCCAAAACCAATAGAAGAAGTGCCTCGCGCCCGATGTCATGTCGGGATGGCATGCATGCAACACATGACACTGGTTAGGCAGAACTCAATTTCGTTTTGCTGCCCGCCAATTCAAATCAAATCACGAAGTCTGTGCACGATCAAAGCAAATCACCGCATCGCCAATCGCCAAAATTATCGACAGAACACTCGCATTTATGCGCTCAAAAGGTCTTATTGGTTTTTCTCCTTAAACACTGCTACAGTAAAATAACGACATGTTTACGGAAATCTGAACCGTTGCAATCTCGGTTATTCGGTGTGGTCGACCATCCTAGAATGGCAACATGATCGACCACATCCAAGACCAAGCCAAGAATGGGCAGGGCAGGCCAGGACATGAATATAGACATGCAAAATCGAGTTTGGGTTTCACTCGAATCATGTTCTTCTGCATACTCCAGTAGTCCGGACAGATGATGATGGTGATGATGATGAAACGCGTTCGTTCGACGCAACGAGGAAGTCTTCAAGTTCGAATTGCGCTCGCGGCGTTCGGTGCCGAATTACATACTCGACATAATTCCGACTTTCTTTTATAGCAATGCCATATTAGTTTAGCCTGAAATATTCTCGCAAATCGCGTTCAATCCGTACCGAAGACGCGGCTTAGACACTATGAAGGAGCTCGATGAGTAAATATGTGAGAAACTGTTTGGATTATGTGACAGCGACACAATATCAGAATTTATGCCTGAATAACGGTCTCTAAACGGAAGACAGGTTGCAAAGACGCTCAAACTCAGGCAACGGTAGAATGGCTACGAGAAGATGGGAAAGCGCTAAGACGAGCCACGGATGAAAAAGTGGAAGTGGGTTCATCGAACTTTCAACTGCGCCAAATAACTTGCGAGCATCATTTTCCTACCTGCTGTTCAACCTGTTCAAACTGCACCACAACACTGTATTTAGATTGGGCCACGTTCCGTTGCGTTTCAATTTCAATAACGGGACTCGACGGAACCGAAAGTGAGAACACACGAACGGTGGCAAGTCATTAATTAGACTCCGATTATGATTATTTAATTTCCTGGAATTCAACTAGGAACTGTGCCGCTGTGATCGACGCGAGTGAGTGAATACTTAATTACGGCTAATTACGCGACTGTTTCCGGTTTGCGAAATCCAAAGAAAACACCTCGTCGATTACGTAATCACGAAATTATATTTATTATAGTCTCGGGGAAGACTTGTACGCTTTAATGCCGTATCTTTGGTAGATAAGAATCAAATCAACAGTTATACAAAATAACGAATCATGTGGTTGACTGTAACCAGTATCACAGAGCACACAGCCCACAGCAATACGAACAATATCCAGAAGCTGTGTCTGAAAGGTGACTGAAATTCATTCTTATCGCTTATCTCAGTTTGTAAATGTCTACGAGCAAAATATACGAGCAGGGCCGGAATGAAATATTGAATTGCCGCTCCTGAATATGAGCCAACGATGCCGGTTAAAATTTCGAGATTTTCAGTAGTGAAGGCGAGCAAAATTGGAGGAAGAACTGTGCACAGTGGCAGTAAGACGCGACTCACCAAAAACGACGGTGACGAGTTTCCTTCTTTTAAAAATAAAGTTTGTAAATTGTTTCGCAACGTTATGGATATGACTGGAAAATTCGTGCCAAGTGTGAAAACGGGAAACAGAGGAAGAAAGTATTCTAAAAACGTCACTCGGGGGATTACTCCGTCACCAAGTTGCGACGGCGATGACGAGCATCTGAATTGGAACAGCAGATTGTCAGAAGATTAAGTGATGCACGTGAATAGCAATTCTCTTACTTGTCTGGTTGAAAATTGAGAGTATAAATGTCTTGTGGATGAGCGAATGTGAAAATTCCCGTGAAAGTCAATAGTAAATAGAACATCAATATGAGAAAATAATCGGCCAGCACGAGGAGGTTTATGTTTGCCTTGTTCTTGATGGGAGTTATCAACGAGGGAAGAGAGTGATGGCACATGAATGAGTAAACACTGACGCCAAACAGACTGGGAATTCCGCTCAAACGGGCCAATGATGGCTTGCCTTGACCTTTACCACGCAATAGGGCGATACTTGCCAGTAATATCATCGATAGAAAAGCTTGAAACAAATACATACGACATTACAATTATGACGTGACAAATGCAAGTTGTGAATTGTCACACTTTCTTACCAAACCAACGGAACAGCGACGTTAGGACCTGGAGATATTTGGTTTTCTGCACATTGAAGAATGCAAACGGTCCTGTGGGAGAGAATAAGCGTCGTTACTCTCGTTTGAGACAGGAAAGTGAAGTTTCGCAGTGTCCATCGAAATCGGCAGAGAAATACTAACTCACCCAAGGTGACGAGTACCGCCAGCAAGAAAAGTCGGTAAACGGCAATCCTGTCGAGGTA
The DNA here is from genome assembly GCA_022876805.1 of Osperalycus tenerphagus. NCBI lineage: Eukaryota > Metazoa > Arthropoda > Arachnida > Sarcoptiformes > Nematalycidae > Osperalycus > Osperalycus tenerphagus. The sequence goes on along the minus strand of JAGGCA010001841.1, from coordinate 16,707 downwards.
CGGTTCGTCGGTCCAACAACGATCTGAGTCATGGAGAGTAACATTGCAGCCAACGTAATCGAAGGTGCATGTCATGTCACGTAACGATTTTGCGATTGCGATTGCATAGATACAGAGATCACCATACCTGCATGTGATAAGTTGCAAGTATAGATAAATACCGACAACAAAAGTCAAACGTACAAGTAAAAAGTGATGCACAAGTAGAACAGTTGAACGCCTCTCGTTGAGAAAAACATTTGCGACATTCTGCCAAGTTCCTGGACGTGTGAGATCTCGAACAGAGATTCTTGACTTGATCGCGAGAGTGGTTCGATGAGAGGAGCTGTCTCAGTAGTCGAGTTTGACATTGTTTCTGCCATATCGCGCTGTTGATCTTGTACATGATTAACCTCGGTGAATTTTGCCCTATTCGCTGTCTGTTTGTAGAATGCATTCGCGATGGCCATCGACTCAATGACGAACGTCACTGTTATATAACTGAACAAGCAGCAAGGATTATTAATGCTCTCGCGTGTTTGGTGGTTCAAACCTAATGAAGCAGATGAGTATGATGACGACCAGGCCGAGCGCCCATCCTGCGTCTTCGAACGCCCTTGGTAAGGTGAGAGCACCTGTGCCCACTATCATATTAAACAAATAACTCATCCCGACCTAAAGGTTCCAGAGAAAACTATTAAACACCTCCACATGCTTGCCATCAGACGACAGAGACCATCGGCGTGAATGAGGGTCCTGCTGGATGAGTGTCCATCACCAGATGCTGTGATGCCCGAAGTTCGTCAATGCGATTTCTCACGTCAGTTCAACTAACTGTGTAAGTAAATGATACAAGTTTCCAAATACCGATCGTCGTGTTATCATTGTTCGTAATCAGAATTTCCCATTGGCGATAAGAGGTGGCGTTCGACGCACTCGATTTCATCAGCAAGCTGTGAACATTGTTTTCAACCTGTACCCGTAATCGTCATCGTCGTTTCGTATCCTCTCTTCGCTCACGATGGTTCGTATCATCTCGTTGTATGGCGACTTTCCTTCTTCGTTTCATGGTGAGTTTTATGGCCAATCTTCTCAACGAGAATTCGTGGTCCTCGAGTTGTCATCTGCTCTCTCTCGGATCGAACTTCGCGTGACAACTTGCCATGCGACGCAGAGAAAATCTCTGCGAACAGAACAGAAAAGTTGAGCTTTGAGTCGCACACCATGGCCGCCACCCTGCTTAACGAAATCTTGGCTAGGATTCAGGAAGGTGCTCTCGTCGTGGCCCAGTACGCACCACAAATGAATCAGCTGAATCTCGAGCAGGTCATCATTCTTCGCAAAGCAAGGTCGTATTTCGATCCGAGTCCGTTATGGACTCGTGAGTCGGACTCGATATATCGCCTATCACTAGATCGAAGACACCATGGCCCCGTCTCCTGAGAGAGAGTTGTCTCCGTAGTTCGCCCAGCCAAAACCACAGTCAAGCCACCGCTGATGAATTGAGGACCGTCATCGAGGACATCGAACGATTCTACAACAAGCCCTCGTTTGTCGCTCCTTAATTAGTCATTCCTATCTTTATATTATTTCTGTGAATTTCATTACCTATGCATTAATTGATTAATGTTCTGTCGGCTCAAGATAGATATTCAGAAGAATATACACAATGCGACTGACGATTGAAGGAGTGTCACGCAAATGGCTAATTTGTAATTCCTAATACAACAACCGCGAACACAGAAATCGCAACGAGCTGTATTTGCAACTTGGATTTAATTACAAGCCACAAGGCGATGAGCCCAAGCATAATAATAAATTATAACTCTGAGATCTTGTAGAGAAAGAAGGCACTCGTATCACAAGTTCTGTTCTCTCAACTTGTTCAGTACGCGCTCTAGAAGCGGGTTTGGAATGTATTCCTCTCGATCATCATCGGCACATGCAACCATCTCGATTTGGTCGGAAAACGAGACACACTTCTTCATCGATTTTCTTTTCCGTATTGTGCCAGTTTCGTCTGGTGGCAACTCATTTAGAGTATTTCGGTCACTTTGAAAATGTTCATTATGATAATGATGATGGTGGTGATGATTACGCTCGACATTGGACGTTGCTGGTCGCCAGTCTGGCAGTGGTGGCGGTGATGGAGGTGGCGATGGAGGGGGTTCGAGTGGCGGAGAAGGCAATGGACGCGATGCGAAATCACTGCTGTCGATTTCGTCCAGATCTGGTGGGGGCGGCGGAGGCAAGGGAGACGGCGTCAAAGATGGCGGTGGTGGTGGTAATGGATCTGGAGGAGGTAATTCAAGAGAAGATGACTGGTGCGGTGGTATTGGGGGGTAGGGCGGCAGAGGAGACGGTGATGAGACAGTAGAAGACACACTCATGGGTGATGCTGGCGCGTGGTGAGGAGCACCATTCGGGAGGCGAGGATTTGCCTGACGCCGCATCAATTCGAGTCTTTTCATTGCTGTTTCGTAATCAGGCGGATGCGGTTTGCTCAATCCGTTCTTCCGCTGACCATCAGGTATCACTGTGCGAGGATATGCGACGGGTGTAACGCCGTTCTGTCCTGGACGCGCCACGCACCCGTTCACAAATTGTTTCAATTCATGTCCATTACTGTAACAATTATTAGGCTGCGAATGGATGCGACTGAGTTGGTCGCTGCTCGGTTTGGCCAGCAGAGCTACCATGAAA
>JAGGCA010001837.1:3960-27116 GCA_022876805.1 Osperalycus tenerphagus | reverse complement strand
GTTCAACTTTCGGGATTTCGACCGTGTCGGGATTTTGTCCAGCACCCCCTTCAAGTACTTATCTAATCTAATCTGAACATTCTGTGAATTTAATTGAATTCAGATTTCGGGCCAATCTATATCCCTGTCCGGAGACTTCATCGGAGAGACGAGAGATGCTCGGCGGCATCGTAACAAGAATCGATGACTTGAATATCGTCATCAGCCAAACGACGGAGCATCATCAACGAGTCCTGGTGGCCGCAGCGAAGAATATTAACAACTGGTTCGTCAAAGTTCACAAAATCAAAGCCATTTACCACACGCTGAACATGTGTCGTCACGACGTCACTGAAAAGTGCCTGATAGCAGAATGCTGGTGTGCCGTTGACGATCTTCAACGCATTCAGAATGCGCTGCGTTGCGGTACTGAACGGAGCGGTTCGTCAGTTCCGTCGATCTTGAACCGGGTGGACACCACCGAAACGCCACCGACTTACAATCGCACCAATAAGGTCACGAGCGGCTTTCAGAACATAGTCGATGCATACGGCGTGGCGGGTTACCGAGAAGTGAACCCCGCACCATACACGATCATCACTTTCCCGTTCTTGTTTGCGGTCATGTTCGGTGATGCTGGTCACGGTCTCCTGATGACTCTGTTCGCACTGTGGATGGTCGTGAAGGAGAAAAGCTTACAGCAAAAGAAGAGCGACAATGAGATTTGGTTGACGTTTTTCAATGGTCGTTACATCGTACTTCTGATGGGCCTCTTTTCAACGTACACGGGACTCATTTATAACGACATATTCTCCAAATCGATCAACATCTTTGGGTCTTCGTGGCACGTTCCGGCACTGAATGCCACCGAAGACCATAACCTGAACCCGTTGTACCCTCACGAAATGCTGCTCGATCCGTTCAAAAACTATCATAAAGATCCTTATCCGTTTGGAATTGACCCCGTGTGGCAAGTTGCCGACAACAAGATCATTTTCATAAACTCCTACAAAATGAAAGTGTCCGTCATCTTCGGCGTGTTTCAGATGTTGTTTGGTGTCATCTTGTCATTCTGCAATCACATTTACTTCAAGAATTGGTTAAATGTCCTGTGCGAGTTTATTCCACAAGTTATTTTCTTGATGAGTATCTTCGGCTACATGATTCTGCTCGTCTTCGTCAAGTGGATCATCTACGACTCGACAGAATCATCCTGCGCGCCGTCAATTTTGATTTTGCTCATCAACATGTTCTTGTTCAAATATCAAGACGAACCTTGTTATTTAGCAGCAATATATGCTGGACAGTCATTAGTTCAGACAATCCTCGTCTTAACCGCAGTTGTTTGCATACCGTGGATGCTGTTTATCAAACCATTCGTGCTGAAACATCGTCATGAACGAAGCAGACCTCATCCAACGTCTGTCAATCACGGAGCTGTTGGTAATGATGCTCACAGGGATGGCGAGACGAATGCTACTGGTGGTGGTGGTGGTGATGATGTGTCCGTGACAATTGACCAGCGATTGCCCGCTAGTCATAACAGTGGCAAACACGGAGCTGAGGAGTTCGATTTCGGCGATATCTTCATCCACCAAGCAATCCATACGATCGAGTACTGTCTTGGTTCCATTTCACACACGGCATCCTATTTGAGATTGTGGGCTTTAAGTTTGGCCCACGCACAGCTCTCGGAAGTGTTGTGGTCGATGGTAATGCGAATCGGCCTTACAATGGTAGCTATTAAATAGCCTTCGCAAAGTTTGTCTTACATGTCTACATATCATTGCATGTCTCTGCAGGAAGGAGGTGTCGGTGGTCTGGCCATGTTCGTCATATTCGCGTTTTGGGCTGTGTTGACCATCGGAGTACTGCTGGTCATGGAAGGCTTGTCGGCGTTTCTGCACGCTCTTCGTCTGCACTGGGTGGAGTTCCAGAGCAAGTTCTACAAAGGAGACGGATACCTGTTTCAACCATTCTCCTTTGAAAAGATCCTTGAAACTGCACCGGTTGCTGATTAGTTCGACGTTATAATTGCCGGTTTGATAGATCGCATTAAGCGTCCTTAACAATGTAATGAAATAAACTAGATGATGATTTTAACTCAAGTTGTTGGAGCTGTAAAACATGAAATTTTTATGTCAGTGACTAGGTTCTGCCGTGTCGCGAAGATCTGAGTACTCAATTCGCTGATAGACTGCAATCGATCGACTTACAAGTATTTCCTACAATTGTACAAATACGATATTGGCCGAAAAATACTAATAACCATCTGGAGCGCATCATTAATTTCGAACTTCGCCACCATCGCATTAGCACAGAATTCGCAGAAATACCTTGTGTAATGGAGACATATTGTAACGTCTAGTTGTTCAATTGTCTATTGTCCTGTTATCATATTTGATTGTTTTGTGCATTCTGTCACGTAGTTGCACCTTTCTGAGCTCAAGCTATGTATGTTATGCACATGTGTTATAGTTGTTTGGATCCATGTGTTATGGTAATCTACTATCGCTTAATATATGTCGCTAAGTCATGCGAAAGCTTGCGACAGTTGAATTGCTCTTCTTCGTTGTGTTCATCATTAATTTCGAACCGGTTCGTAACAATATACGTGTAGAACAAAGCATGCATAGCCTCTTTATTGTGTTGCCGATAATACTGGTGCTCGTTACTGCTAATTATCACCGCAATTTGCCACAATATTATCAGACTCGAGATCAGGGTAAGGCGATGTGCTCATCTTCTTTTTGACATTGATATGTGTCCATTAATTAAATTTATTACACGTCAGACTCTCCTCGAGCATCTAACTCATCGCCGCGACACTATCACTTCGCCAATGTTTCCGGTCAACGCTGGACACCAAAACACGACCTTCCGCTTTTGTAACCGTTATCACACCTGCTGTAAAGTTTTCAACCATGAAAATGTTAGACCTGGGCAAAAGGGGAATGGAATTTTGTGAGCGTCACAAGAACTTGTTAAATTCCTGCATGACAGTCACACTTTACCCTACTATCAGCCACGGTACCATATTTGCGTCCGATCAATATGCTGGCGGTCAGACACGCGCAACTTGCCATCTCCTACAACGAAACGCCGCCGCCGCAGTCGCATTTCACCACTACCACAATGTCCATATCCATCTCCATCTTTGCCTGATATTTGTCCGCATCCACTGACATGCTGACGATCATCTCGGCCATCAGCACACTGCTGGTCGTGTGTTCCTGCATTCTGGAATCGGTCACAACGTCATTTCCCATTGGCAGCAGGTGCAAGTCGAGCAGCGAGTGCCGACTATCGAATCCCAACACTTACTGCAACTGGCTCGAAATATGTGTTTGTGATGATGACCATCACTATAACACCACAATTCGGGTTTGTGTCCACGTAAAACGTTTTGGAGATTACTGTCAGAACGACGAAGAATGCTCGGTGATTGATTCTCATCTCAAATGCGGAACTCAGAATTATTGTATCTGCCGAAGAGGCTTTAGTTTTGACTACCTGTCGCATGCTTGTGTTTTCGATCCGCAATGCAACTGGAACGATTGTGAGTATCAATATATTATTTTAACTGATATTCATCCAACTGATTTCATCATCCTTATTTATTCACGCATCCAGATCTCGAACGCTGTGGTAGGATCAAGACGACCACCTTGCTCGAAGATCTGTTCTTCATATTCGTCGCGCTCATCCTGGTCATGGGGTGTTGCGGACATCACAAATCATGGAGAGGAGCCGTGGAACGAAGTGTGCCGTTCGTCGATGACGACTCGCCGCTGCCCATCAGGATTCGATGGCGAAGGTGCGGATCGGCGAGACGTCTACATGACGCGCAATCCACTCACATCCAGGCAGCATCCTTGCTCATGTCTCCACCATCTTCACCTTCCTCTAACTCATCAGACGAGGACACTCCATCTGATATAATAATTTTCTTCTCTGACTCTGCGAAACAATTGCCGGAATATGAGAGATACGATCGACCGCCCACCTATGACGAGGCCATGAGTGCGGGTTGTTCACAGTCGGCGGAAGGTGACAAGAATACCGCCACCATGAATGCAAACACACACGAAAATGGATGATTGCGTGGTTGACACAGCGGCAGAACTTGAAAGTTTGACAGTTAGAAGAAAGTTGATGTATCGACTAGATCGTGGACTATGATCGTGGTTGTGCTGCATGAAGAATGAGTGAAAACGTATAGCACCGTTGCCCAGAAGCAACGGAAACCTACTACTAGGCTTCAAAATCGTTTTAGGCAAATTCATTTCACTCTAGTCTCAATAAAACAATTCTCACGCATTACTTTTCAATGTTTATTACAAAGAAACAAATATTTATCAGTTCAATGGTCAATCTCGACGTGAGAGATCTTATTAGTAGTCTGTTCTATACCGATTCGTACCAAGGCCAGGTCAAGTACTCTTCGGCCGCGCCTCTTTACTACATTAAATATGTAGTAAATCTACACACACATAAGGCAATTGCACAAGAAAGTACTAACGGAATGTTGGGATGGGGAGATGGAGAGATGCGAGTCAGGCGCTCGATCAAGATGCAGTAATGTGCTGCCACTATATTTGAATAAAAATACATTCGACAATATGTATACAGGTATCTGTACTTGGACCGAATAATTGTTCATGTTAGAAAATCACTAATAGAGAAGCTAGATAATAGCCTTCCCATGGCTGCACGGCCACCGTAGCTCAGTGGTTAGAGCACTGGTCTTGTAAACCAGGGGCCGTGAGTTCGATCCTCACCGGTGGCTTATACATAGCATTTTGCCATATTTTAGAGCTAGAAAACGTTCTTGACATATTGTAGCAGGTAAGACTGTCTTACTAAAACACCAGAAAATTGCATTGTACAGTTGCGAGAAATGCTGCACGAGCTTGGAAAGCACACAAATGCTGTTCTACTCAATGAGCAACATCTTAATGAACAAACTTCCATTTGAATTCTGAATACGTAATTTGTTCACAGCGAATTTTAATCGACAATGCGAAACTAAATCTAATGCATGTCTTGCGTGACTTCGTTGCTTGCCGTTCCGAAGTCGTTCTTGGTTTCGTCCTTCGTCTGTATCTTGTCGGCAATCATTGTGCTGACAATCTGGTTAATCGTCTGAGATCTTGGAGGAAGCACAAACTTGGCCACGGTCAGCGCTTCGCGGTACAACTTGTGTCTGATCAGCAGAGTGATTGCTTCGCGCGTCTTGTGTATGCTCATCAAGTAGATGGCCGCCAGATGAATGTCGCCACGCTTCTCGATTTGCTTGGCGTACGCTTTGCATGTCTCGATCCAAAATGTGCGAGACACCGACATGCTGAGGGTGACGAAGTCAGCGTTCAGTATATTCTTGCTCATCGCTTCTTGTATCACACTGCGCGCATCGCATGTCAGAAGCTTGAGCGCTGAAAGAAGCTTGAGTGTCGACACGTGGCCTTTGAAAATATCTGCATCATATTGCCTGACTAGTAGGGTGATTGCTTCGCGCGTCTTGTGTATGCTCATCAAGTAGATAGCCGCCAGATGAATGTCACCACGCTTCTCGACTTGCTTGGCGTACGTTTCGCATGTCTCGATCCAAAACGTGCGCGACACCGACGTGCTGAGTGCGACGAAGTCAGCGTTCAGTTCATTCTTGCTGATCGCTTCTTGTATCACACTGCGCGCATCGCGTGTCAGAAGCTTCAGCACTTGGCTTTTGAGAATATTTGCGCCACACTCAAGACGCAATTCAAAGTCATTCCTTTTCTTCTTCTTTTTCTTCTTCGAGTCGGTCTCAGCCTTCTTTGGCATTTGAACGACGCCGCGATGCACTCGGTTCAGGCCCGACTCTGCCTTGATGATACTCTCGGTTATCTGCTTATTACGTCCCTTCTGATACGGATTTCCATGGACCTGGTGAGACAGTAGAGATGACAACAAGCGTTTAGACTCGATGCAGATTGCAGATTGTAATCCATTCTCACCTGATAGTATCGGCTAAACTTTTGTGCACCTCTCACTTTCTTATCGGACGTGGTCGCGAATCTGAGCAAAAGAGCTTTGGACTTATTGTGATTTACGCCGAGTCGCCATCGGTAAGGTGGAACGGGAACTGGGAGGGACGAGGCTGAGATGATGTGGTCGACGTTGAACTGGACTCGCGACTTGAGCTCGTCTTCATCGAGAGTCTTCGTCTCTTCGTCGCCGTCGAGCCGCATAACCAAGCCGGTCGTCAGTCCGATGATGGCAACAGAGGCCGACTTAGCGTCTTCAAAGACGACGTTGCATGAGAGATCGTTGACCCACTCGATGCTGGAGGCGCCAAACCCGTCGAAATATGCGAGCACATCCTCAGTGCTCATGTCATGGACGCCCCACACGTGGATCACTTCCATTCGCCACGGTGAAAACTTTTTTGCCTCGACGAGCTCGATGTCCTGCAAAAGCGATTAATAAGTTCTAAGAGCGTCACTAGACGACATGTTGCAACAGTGAAACTGAACGTACCATCATCGTGTACAGCATCAACATGTCATTCTCGGTCACCTGTTGGAGCAGTTTGTCGGGCTTGGTCTGTTCGTCCTTGGTGGACTCTTCTCGCTGTTCTGCCTCGACCGAGTACAGGCGTTTGGCCCACCGGTAGAACGCGTCCTTGTCGGCATCAATAGTGGACATGGTCGCAGGTGATCGGAATGGGAAACTGGAGCGGAAGTGACCGCTCGATGACCATTAATTAAAAATTGAGAGCCTGTCGATCGCACGTGCTGTGCTCTGCTGTGCTCTCTTTGGCGCCGCCGCAAGCAGGCCAAAACTTGTTTTGTTCGCCGCCGCCGCCGCGCCAAGAGGCGCAAATGTAGTGTCTATGGCACGTTGTTTACACCATCGAATTGTTCTATTCTAAAGCGATTTAATTCGATTTTGCAATTGTCACGAACATCATAAAGTCACTGGAATGTCGAAACTTCGACTGTTGGTAGCCGGCGATGTACGAGGTGCGATGGGCGCTCTGTTCGATCGCGTGTCGAGTGTCAACCGAAAGAACGGTCCATTCGACATGCTGCTCGTTGCTGGCACCTTCTTTGCTGATGATGACCACCACAACCGCGACTGGTTCGCCCTGATAGGCACCGATGATAGCGGTGGTGTCCACCTGCCTCCGATACCGATCTACGTTCTCGGCCCTACGAACGCGAATCAAGTGAAATACTACCGCAAGTTTGGCATCGGCAACCAGAGTTCAGAGGACGCTCAAACGGTCACTGATGATGAATTTGATGCCGGATTCGATCTGTTCGACGGCATTACGTACTTGGGTCGAAAGGGATTCCTGACCGGCAGTTCAGGTTTACGAGTGGCCTACCTGAGTGGTGTCGAAGCGAGTGGTCCGCCGTCAGGAGCCGAGACACAGTCGACCGGATTTCACTTCTCCAGCAGTGACTTTGAACAGCTTCTTCTGCTCGCCACGCAGAACTCTGCCGTCGTTGACCTTCTCCTTACATTTCAGTGGCCGCAGAAGATTCATCGGCATTTGATCGAGTGTCCACCAGACGTTGTCACTCTCAGCGAGGAGACAGGCTCGGAACTGGTGTCGCGACTCGTCAACGTCATCAAGCCGCGATACCACTTCTGTGCTGGCTCATTTCCAGTCTACTTCGAGCGACAGCCGTTCCGTAATCACAGAGTACTCCAGGAACAAGCGAAACACGTAACCCGATTCATCTCGTTGGCCAATGTCGGCAATACGACCAAAAGCAACAAGTGGATCTACGCGTTCACAATCACTCCCGCATCGCAGTTGATCAGTGTCGGTGATCGAAGCGAACTGGTGAAGCAGCCGCCTGACGTAACCGAGAATCCGTTTGGAGATATCTTCGTCAACGACACGGACATCAGCACTGGCGACTTTACAAAAGAGACGATTGCAAAACGCGAGAAGCAGCAGCAGTACTTTTACGATTTAAGTCAAACTGATCAACCAAATTATGCGCAGTACCACGACCGGAAGCGAAGACAGCCCGATAGTTGTCACGAAGGCGGCAGGTCACGAACACAGCAACAGATACAGGGACAGAAGCAGCGCAACCAACAGCAGCAGCCGGCATCGTGCTGGTTCTGCTTGGCGTCGCCGGAGGTCGAGAAGCACTTGATTGTGTCAATCGGAGAACAGTCTTATTTGGCTATGGCGAAAGGCGGACTCACCGATGATCATCTGTTGATCCTGCCCATTGCTCATCACCGGTCTTCACTCGAGTTAGAGTCCGAGGACGTGCTACTTGAAATCAATAAATTTAAGTGCGCGCTCGTCAAGTACTTTGACACTGAGTCCAAGTGTGTTGTGTTTTTCGAACGCAATTACAGGACTTCACATCTTCAAATTCAAGTGGTGCCTGTTCCAAAAAACAAACAACTCGACCTGAAGAGCATCATCGAAGACATATCAGAAGAGTTCTGTGCAGGCGTCAAGTACAATGAAATTCCGGAGAATTGCGACATTCGTGACGCGCTGTCACCAGGAATTCCGTACTTTTCATGGGAGTTGCAGCCGCAGAACGTGAAACTGTTTTGCAGGATATCGACAAAGGGCGGCCAACAGTTCCCTCTTCAATTCGGACGCGAGGTGCTCGCTCATTCCCGTGTCCTGAACATGCCGTCTCGCGCTGACTGGAAGGAGTGCGCCCTCGACAACGAACAAGCGACGCGCATCACCACCGAGTTCCGCAACAAATTCCGATCATTCGACTTTACGCTCGACTGAGCGCTCTAGCATTGAATCGCTCATAATGTAAACAGAACAAATAAATGTATGAATTTCATTATGAGACCATGAATGAGATTTGACGAGTAGCCCATTTATTGTCATTCTGCTTTCAGACAGTATACTTCGCACGAGCCATCGACCACTTAGAATCTCAGTTTGGTGAAGAACCATCGATTCTTGCCACTCTTGAAACGCTCCTCGAACTTCTGCTTCACCTCCATCCTGGCGCGTCGCTTCTTGCTCTTGTCTTTGATCACCTCCCGACCGGTGACCGACTTGTCGAAGTTCATGTCCACCAAGTATCGGGTCGGCATGAGGTGGTTGTAGTTGTACACTTTCATTAAAATGAGCGACTAAATGAATCGTGATGTCGGTTTCGCGACGAATTAAACCGTTACCTTTAATGAACGGCTTGATCTTGCACCGCTTGGCCCGCTTCTTCTTGCCGTGCTTCTTGAGCACCCGTCTCGGGTATCGATCGATGCCAGCCACAATCGCGTGCCCGTAACTCTTGTCCGTCGTGCCCTCGTCATGGTTCTGTGCCAAATAGGTGAGGCATGTGTCACGAGAATGTTGGGCTCGTCTCGACTCACCTTGAGGATGACGGCCTTCCGTCCTGCGTACTTGCCGGCCAGTACGAGCACCACTTTACCACCCTTCATTATCTTGCCCATGGTCGACTAATTAGCCGTTGGTCTGTGTCGAGACACCGATGACCTGAAATACGTGAAAGCAGTCGAAATTTGAAGTGTTTCGAAGAAATGGCGTGATTGAGATAGGTAAATAATGATCACTCACTCAGACCGAGACACGTTGAGCGAGAAAGAGGCGGAACAGGAAAGGGAAAGGGAAAGGTAAGAACTGAATTCGACCATGCGCACTGCGCAGCGCTGCCCGACACAAGCGACAAACGAAAACGTTCAACAGTTTAGCGTGTTTATTAAACACGCTAAACTTTAAAACTAAACACGTTAACACGTTAACACATTAACACGTTACCGCGCAAATCACTTCAGTAACTGAAGTTCAGTCTTTAACAAACATTTTCTGGTTTTCGACAGATTTGGTTTCAAGTGTTGTGTAATGCAGTTGGCTCAAGCCGGAAAAATGAATATGAATGAATAAAATGTTCGAACACGTCTTACAGCGTACAGTTGTCGTCATGTTTGTGGTGCGCTTCCGTTTTCGTCAATCAAATTGCAAATTCTCCATCACGGGTTAGTGCCAGGGTGAATGCTAAGACATCTCCCTCAATGCAGAGCGACGAAAGAGATGTCTGACAATTCACAATTTACATAACTCAATTCAATTCGGCCGAAGTCTGACTTCGAAAAACAATGAAGCGTTATAATTTACAAGTTTGGATGCAAATATAAACGTCTGTACAGAAATGTTCAAATAACACGTCGCTTCCCGTTCTGTGGCCACCGTAGCTCAGTGGTTAGAGCACTGGTCTCGTAAACCAGGGGTCGTGAGTTCGATCCTCACCGGTGGCTCACCACGAAATTGCCTTTTGCCACAATTTACGGTAACAGATCTAATGCAAAGCGAAAGGGACATCGCAATCTGGTTGATCGTAACTCAGCCAGAGGGAGAAAGATGAAGAACTTGAAGGAGAAGGTAAGAAAACAAGAAACAGGAGTCGTGCGATGAGCATGCGGTTCATTCGCGCTCATTTGATTGTCAACTTTGTTAGAGGCTCAATGAAAGCAGTGCATCTCATCCTCATTTACGTATTTCATGGTCATTTGTACGACGAGTCTCATTCTCTTTTCTTCTACAACAGTTAGAGCAAATTGACAAGTTGAAATAAATGAAGCAACAGGAACAGCAGTTCGAGAAGAATCAGTTAGACAAAATCGACAAAGATGAGATTAATATATTGGACGAGTTGAGCGCACTGGAGTTCAATTGATAAGAATTCGTGTACTTCGTGTCACTCGTCATTGAAGTATTCGCACGCATTCAGAGACAAAATGTTTATTTATTGTTTAATTCGTTTAACTGAATTGGTTATCATACTAGTAATATGAAATGAAGAGTGAAATAATAATGTAATTACGTTTGGCCACCGTATCGACAGCAGAGATGAGAAGTGAGACACGGTCAGTGAGGCAACACCGGGCCGGACCAGCTCAATGTCGATGTCCACTGTTCGACTCGCCTCTCACAGGATCTGCTTTTCACGGAGCATATCATCGAACTCGGTGCGCAGAGCCTCGGGCAGCATGTTGCGCGCCTTCGTCATCCCCTTCTTGTCAGCGTTGATCTGACCCGCATCGCGTTCCAGGTTGAACGCGAGTCCCATGCGCTTCAACACCTCGATGTCATCATGGATCTCAAACGTATTGTCAAAGTTGAACAAGTACTCGGACTTGTCGTTGGAGATGCTGCAATCGATGACGGTTTTCTTGTCGGTGTTGATGATGACGAACGGCAACGCGATGGTGGCGTTGGCCGCCGGAACAACGGTCAACTGCTTGTTGCGCTCGACCAGGTTCTTGAAGGCGATCAGCTGGAGGACGAGGTCGCGCACCTGCTGCCTCTTGGTTGAGATCTTTTCGATCTTTTTCCGCTTCTCGTCCTCAAGCTCAACACATTCCTGAGCCGCGTTCGTCGGCAGTCCGATCCACTTGATCTCCTTCTTCTCCTTCGAGATTATGTTCATCGCCATCAGGACATTGAGCGCGTCGTACACCCGTCTTCTAATGTTTTTCTGGTCAAACGGTTCCTGGTCGCCGGCCATGAACCCGCCCTGGAACGCGGCTCGTGAGGCGATCGGATCGGCACTGAACTCTGCCACCAGTTCGTCAGCCACCTCGTTGTACGTGGTGGATCCCTTCAGTTTGACCTTCTCGCATACCTGCAACACGGCGGGGAAACCACAGTATAACGAAAGACTCGTTCGTTCGCTTGCTCTCTAGTTAGCCGCTGTCTCGCCGAATAGTCCAGACTCACCTTCATGGAGAAGTGTCGCAGTCCTTTGCCGGTCTTCGGGTCCTGCTTGCGTCTCTTGGCGGCCTGCGCCCCGAACGCACCTCCGCTGTCGATAGACGAGAAGTAGGTGCCCATCGTCGACTGTGACGAGCCAGCCGTGGTTAGCAGGCTGAAGTCCGAGAAACCGTTGTCCGAGTCAATCACCGAGCTGGCCACCTGACTGAGATCGGCGAGCGACGTGTGAGTGATCTTCTTGGTGTGCAGGATGCTCGGCGTGCCAACCGGGGTGCTCTGAGTAGTGGACGTGGTCGTGGTCGTGGGAGCGGAACCAGACATCATCTTAGTCAGGATGACTGACGCCGATCCTGCACCGCCCGACGATGACGGAATGCTTGCCGTGACTGCGGATAAACGACAGGCGATAGGTGACGACAAGCTTGGCCAACATGCCGCACACAGATCACCTACCTTTGGGCATGGTGCTTGTTCGCTAGGTCGCAATGCGAATACAAGAAGCGATTAAATCGCAAGTCCGAAAAAAACAGAGCTGAATGGCTGCATCCAGGAGATGGCGCTGCGAGTTGGCGCCCAAAAGACGCGCGAAAATTGAATGTCCCTCATTTCCACTCAAGGAGGCATCAGCGAGATTCACTATCGGAGGGCCGAAATCAACCGTGGCATATTTACAATCGATCAGGTTGACATGCCATTGTCATGCTCACGATGAGTGATTGTATTGTACGACTGCTGGCAACGTTCACCCTTCATCAGTGCTACACCCAATGGGATTCGCGGGATTTATTATCTAAACAAGCGATGCGTTTTTGGTTAAAAACGATGTGATGTCGCTCTGCGTTTGGTAGTAACAGCAGCAGTCGGTTGTGTGCTCGTTTCAGAAGCTGTCAGTCAGTCAGTCCGGACTGGCCGGCCAACAAGCGGAGAATAGCTGATCGTGAGAATAGCAGCACAAAACTCAACACGAAGAACCAAAATGAGCATGAGAAACAATGTGAATAGTTTCAAATGCAGTTGGCTCAAGCTGGACAATGAATATGATAATCATATTATATGAATGAAATGATAGAACACGCCTAACATAGTACAAGTAGTCGTGACATATGCACTGCGTTTGCGTTTTCGTCAATCAAATTGGAAATTTTCCATCCTGATCAGTGACGGACTGATCTCTGATACGTCTCTTTTTTCTGGAAAACTAAACCCCAACACGTGAATGCATAAAAAACATTTATTGTTGTTTGACATAAAGTTACAAAGATGTTCTGTAAATAATGAATGAGGTCTCGAATAAATGAACAGCCGTGCGTGTGTATTTACTAAACAATTAATCACTGCTGCTGCTCAATAATGCGCGACTTTTGCGTCTCGTGGCTCGTTTACAACGAGCCCGTGTAGGTTGACAGAAGTCGAGCCAACACCGATTTCGAACGAAGAGAATTCGGATCCGTGCCCGGTGCTGGGAGAAGATCTCGACACTCCTGACTTGCCGGATCGTACTGTCGGCACGCGACGTCAAACATGCGAGAGGTTAACACCTGGATGATTTGGTCAAAGAATTGGATCGCGTCGCGACCACATTTCTTCTCGACCGCTGATTCTGTGCACAAACGGAATCGGCGCATACCGCTCAAGATAAGGACCGACAAACGAAGTTAATTAGTATTGTGAATGGTCACGTTCTCACCCGACAATGTAGGTGACTTACCAGCACACGGCCTTGACGCGATTACTCCAGTTGGTGTTGGACACGACGTGCAATGCGGCCTGCATGTCTTTGACGCACTTCCTCTGATCAGATCGCACCGTGTTCAAGCATGGCGCGTTTTCCAGGAACTGTTGCCGATACGAACTGGACTTGTCGCACGCTTGACTGATGAGAGCGTCAGCGTTAAATGGCATGAACATTTCTTCCTGGCCTGGTGTCAAGCAGCGCTTCGTGAAGTTTTTGGCGCACTCGGCAGCCTCGCGAAAAGAATCGCAATACTTATTCATTCGCCGGTCGTCGGTCGGCAGTCCGTGAGGGTCCTGCAGGGTCACCGCCATAGTGCCCATGCACAAGTCAACCTCACGAAAGTGACACGAATCACATGCGCCCAGACCAGCTGCAGGCAAGAATAAGAAAATGAACATAAAAGAGTGGAAAGGTTACCGCAAAACTGGTGCGCGTAGAAAAATTTAGACAAGCATAACTCTTACCGAGAGAGGCGAACGCGAGAATCCCGATCACAAACTTCATGTCGACCATCTCCTCTGCTTCCTCATCAAGAACTCCGCTCTTTCGTAGAAGACCGACAAGACTTCAAGGTGACCGTCATCGCAACTCTTATGTGGAAGTGTCGTCGACGTCACGCACACTGAAGCACTTACAAATCAAGCACTCAATCAGATATGCCGACGATGTGTTGCATTTGTGATCAGTGATCACAATCAAGACGCCCAGTTTCGCGTTTTCCTGTGAATTGCAATTTCCACTTTTGGAACTCGGTTATTCCCCATACAAACACTTTATATGCAAGGAACGA
This sequence comes from Osperalycus tenerphagus, assembly GCA_022876805.1. Taxonomy (NCBI): domain Eukaryota; kingdom Metazoa; phylum Arthropoda; class Arachnida; order Sarcoptiformes; family Nematalycidae; genus Osperalycus; species Osperalycus tenerphagus. Next base: position 12,890 of record JAGGCA010001837.1, on the reverse strand, counting down.
CTGCTGCTCAACTACTTTCACTACGAGGAGTATTAAGGAGTTGTCAATCAACAAGTTGAACTATGTAAGAGAATTTTCCTTCTCATTTCGAGAATGACGAATGTATTACGGTGTCCATTCAGTTTATTGCATTCAAGTCATGTTCGGTTGCATTGCACGTTGTGCAAATCAATACATGAACGATGCGAACAGAGAAGTGATGTAACGATACAAGTTATGTAACTATGAAATCAAACCAGGCTTGGGTGGTCTTTTACTGGAACTCTGACTCTGAATCGTTTGGCACACGTTCACAAACGTGTTGTACTCGTTTTGTGCCAGATAGTAGCCAAAAAGAGAGTTGACCAAAAAAAGAGTGCTGAAAATAGGCCAGTACGGCTTGCTGACTTGTCGCCAAATCCTCAAGGCCACTTTGGCCGACTCCCGATTGACAAGAAAGTGATCGGGCAGAGCGAAGGTCGAGTAGCGGTCGGCGTAGTAGAAGCATGAGATGGAGGCGATCACGATCGGGTAGGTGACGGCACCAAACTGCTGAATGACGGCCGACGTCAAACTCGTGCACGGCACACATCGCGCTTCGCCCATCACTATTTTCTCGGCGATGAACAAGTTGTGCAGACCAGCGGCCGACACGGCCGGGAAGCCAACACAGGCGCTGTAGGTAAGGAGAGGGACGAATCCGTGCCGGTGGAGGCCCGTCAGCTTGCGGAACACCCAAGTCAAGTAGAACGCGCTCATCGCGCACGTGCCACTCGTCACGAAGTTCATGTACCGAAGGCTCCACACTTCCGACGCTGGCTCCCACTTCTTGACGATCTCCATCACCTTCTGGAACTTGACGGGGCGCGCTTCATGCTTGTCCGGTAATCCGGCCGCTCTTCGAGACTCCTCCATCTGATCTCTGTTTATGGTTTCTCTGTACACGATACCGATACCGAAGTATTGAGTACTCTGCGCGCACCGATACTTGGAGATAGCTCCTAGTTTGCTGAAGTCTACGATACATAAATTATGGTAATAGACGCCTTGACCTTCATCGTGGCAAAAACTTTGTCAAAACTGTAAACAAAATCAGTAATTGCATCTTGATTGTTTATTAGAAAGAAAAACAATGACGATGAAACTAATCGATGTCAGTAGTCGATATAATCGATACTGAAGTCCATGTGATGGTCATGTGATTGTGATGCGACCATGACCATGATGACTGACAGCAAACAAAAAGGTGTGATCGACAACAAACTCATTTTCGTGACCGGTGGTGCTGGTTTTGTCGGGTCTCATTGCGTGCTTCAACTGCTGGACCATGGCTATGATGTCGTTGTCATCGACAACTGTTGCAATGCCGTTATCGACGAGCACAACCCCGACGCTGGTTCTGGTTCTAGTTCTAGTTCGGGCTCTTCCGTCACCACGAATGGTAATCACTCAGCGTCGACGCCTCAACTACCGGAAAGGTTTCTGATTTTACACTCGTGACTGTTCGCCGTCTCTCTTCTTACGAGTGCTCTTTCAGACCACTTATTGCTATTTCATTCGTTTGATTCTATTACTATGACCAGTTTGCGCAGAGTCGAGATTCTAGCCGGAAAGAAGATTCGGGAGTTCTACCGGGCGGATTTATTGGACGAACGAGCGCTCGATGACATCTTCAGCCGCTACTCGTTCGCAGCTGTGATTCACTTCGCGGCTTTGAAAGCAGTTGGCGAGAGCTGCCAGATTCCATTGGCTTATTACAAGAATAACGTGTGCGGAACAGTTAAACTTCTGGAGGAGATGAATAAACATGGTGTCAAGCGGCTCATATTCAGTTCGTCGGCCACAGTATACGGTGTGCCACAGTATTTACCCATTGACGAGCAGCACGAAACCGGCCGAAACTGCACCAATCCATATGGTCGCACGAAACACTTCATCGAGGAGATCCTGCGCGACCTGTGTGCCTCGGAGAAGGACTGCTGCGTCACCTCGTTGCGTTACTTCAATCCAGGTAAGTAAAGATAATTTTCCACGTGAACTCATCACATTTGTTTTGTCTTCAATGCAGTCGGCGCGCACCCGTCCGGAGAAATTGGCGAAGACCCACAAGGCGCGCCCAACAATTTGATGCCGTACATTGCCCAAGTGGCTGTCCGTCGTCGACCACACCTCAGCGTCTTTGGCAATAACTTTGACACGCGCGACGGAACAGGAGTGCGCGACTACATTCATATTGTGGATCTCGTGCGCGGCCACGTGCACGCGCTCACGAGGATGTTGGATGACCACTGGACCGGGTGGCGCGTATACAGTAGGAAACTATCGTTTATTTTCACTTATTGTCCTGTCTTATTTTCACTCATCCGTATCCGATTCTGACGAAACGAGTTGGATGATTTCTGCTTTTTCGGTGGTTCCCCTCCTGATATGATCCTGATATGATGAGCGATGAGCAAAGACAAAGACAGAGCAAAACAGATTGCGAACAGCTCAACCGGTCCCGAACACTTAGTAAAAATGGTGAACGAAAATGTAGAGCTCCACTTATGTATCGTATGTTCCAGTCATAATTTTGTTCCGATCATAAATTGCATGAAAGACGCGCTCATCATCATCATCATCATCAATTTTCGTCTGTTGTGTTGTTTGCTCGTTCAATTTGAGTATTAATGACAAGAATCAGAACGACTGTAGTTTCGGACGGCATGATCGCTATAAATCTGCAGCTCTCGTTTGTGTTCTCATATAAACAGATCTGTACCTCCCTTCTCACGCTCTAACTATCTGTATCTTTGTGTCATTCACAAAATGACGTTGCACTGTTTGTTTGTTTGTTTAGTTAGCACTTGTTTCGGCCTCTTGTTATTTGTGACCACAGAGACAGTGTGGTGCTGGCTTATCTTCGATCTTTCTTTTAAATGCCTCAGGCAAGCGATCAGCACCTTTTCGATGCTCACTTCGCTTCCTTTTGCACTGTGCGATGAAGCCAGACTGACTCCAATCTAGCAAACGACGATTTACTAATGCATTCTTTTCGTATTCTCCTTACTAATGACAGACCTGTCCAAAGACACGCCGTTGTGACGTGACTTTAGACTGGTCTGTCACTATACCGTATATTTACATAGACCTCGGCACTGGCAAAGGTGCGTCAGTACTCGAAGTGATCGCAGCTTTCGAAGAAGTGACGGGCGTCCAGATCCCGTTCAAGATCACCGACCGTCGAGCAGGAGACATTGACGAACTGTACGCCGATGCCCAGAAAGCGGCCGCCGAATTGGACTGGAAGGCGGAGCTCATATTGCAGGACATGTGTCGAGATACGTACAACTGGCAATCTAAATACCCGTTGGGATATCGCGGTTCAAGTAGTAACGGAAATGCAAAGCCACTCGATCACGCGGAATGAACGAAACAGAGATACGAATTATTTCTGGTACTGACATGTGCTTGATTCCACAGAGAAACCAAATACGTTTTATATGGAAGACAGTTATTCAATTTGTTATCAAAAAAAGTCGTGGATCGCGCCTGTTTATGTCATGTATTTTCTATTATGGCGCATAATAATAATAATAACAATTTATGCACTAATTATATTGATATTTATTGTAAGTGCCAGCAATTAAGTTTATATATATATATTATATTTATATTAATCATATTAAACAAGTTACGATTTGTTTCGGCAGTGACAATGTGCTGAAAAAGGTGTATTGAGGGAAAATGTTTGGGAAAAAGTGTTGGCTGACAGGAGTGGGATTCGAACCCACGCCTCCGGAGAGACTGGTGCCTTAAACCAGCGCCTTAGACCGCTCGGCCATCCTGCCTGATAGTTGCTTATACTGCAAGACGAGAAGCAGTTTTCAACATATTGCAAATGTGCTCATTTGTTTGAGACCAAGAGGAGTCCATAGTGGCACGAATGTTCGAATCTCGGCAACGCGAGTAAAGACCACAGTTCACAGGCTCGTAACAGATGCACTTTAATAATAAAGTTGACGGCAAAACACAAAGTATAGATGTGAATAATTAGCACAATGAATAGGAACGTCGGGGGAGTGTGTTCAACACTGGGCGACAATCGTCTTGTTCTTGTCTCTTCTCCCTTCTCTGTCCCCGAATCAAGGCGGTGATCCCGCTTTTATATGAGCACTCAGAGTGACCCTTGACGTCCCTACCACTTGTACGTTCAGCATTACTTAACACACGGCTATCTGTTAACGGTTACTGTTAAAGGCGTTCTTAACGATAAGCATACTTTGAAGCTTACAATATTTCACTCATTCTGACGATGCTATCTACTCAATACAAACTGATGTAATGGCCGAATTTGAAGAGGTCATACCTATGAGCGAGAAGAGAGGTGAAATCCAAGTTAGAGATGCTGCTGGCATGAACTGTATGCGTCTAACTTGCACCAGATCGCACCTTCGCACAGTGCGAGGTTCTGTTTCGTGCTTAAGACTCATAATGGAAATATAATAAGTACGTACATGATGAGGAAAAGGGTGGGCACGATGGTGCACGAAAAACCAAATGAGCGATAGTTTGGATACCCGAGCCAGAATGCCACGCGACCGATGAGATGAAGGACATTCACCAGTGGGATGACGGTGATGATGAGCGTGGGATCGGCATAGCTCGCGAAGACCAGTTGTGCGAACGAAGACAGGATGAACTGCTCGATGCTGTTCTGCAGGATGTTGCGAGCCCGCTGAGTCAGGTGTTCATGGCCCGACAGCGGGTTGAATGCGTCCGAATTGCTGCGATGCGACATGACCAGAAAGTCAGCGACGAGCAGCCACAAGACCTGCAGGAAGAGGTAGCGCAAAGTGAACTCGGCACGCGTCGCGAACCCTTTGAGAGACTCGGCACGAGCGCGAGGGGCCAGGTTGATGAGGCGCGAGAGGACCAGCCACGAGACCAGGGCCATGAAGACGAACGATGCGAACCAGGCGACGGCCGCCTGTTTCCGCAGTCGACTGATCTCGGTGGACTGCTGCTTGCCCTTGGAGGTGGACGGAGATGATGAGGATCGCTCCATGGGTGTCAACTGGGGCTCGTCGCTGGTCGTGCGTCCTGATCGGAGTCGTGTCGTCATCAAGGGACTGATACAATTCTGGAAACGAAACGATTACAAGGTCGATGCGTGTTGCCAGATATCGCGCTTACCGAGGAGTCGAGTCAAGATGTTTATGTCAGTTTAGTTGAGAGTCTTCTCAACGGCTTTTCGACGTGGATTTCAAATCGGGACGACGCTGATTGGCTGCCGGCAATTCGCAATCCGGTTATTATCGCGTGGTGATTATACTGCTAACGATAAGTGCATAACTGCGACATCGAGGAGCACAATTTCGAGACTGATCTGATCTGGGTGACATGAGATGACACGAAAATCACATCAGGTCAATTAAGTGCACTCCAGTCTGATCGCGCCTGCTCCTTGTTGACATCCCTGAAAACACCACCAAACCAAGAACATGCCTTCGTTCTGATCAGCAACTATTGTCCAGGTAATTATTTTGGCCAGTCATTCTTTCGTCCATGCCCTGACCCAGACCCGGACCGCATTCGCGATGCGCATTTCTGTTATTTTCATCGTGAAGTTGTTGTTCTTCTCCGGTGCTGTTCTCCTCTACTGCGAGTTCCTCTCCTACTACCTCGTCATGTGGACATCATGCGGGTGGCCACATTTGATTACCGAGTCCGACGAGTCCGTTCGAGTCTTAGTGCTCGCCGATCCTCACCTGCTGGGTCGAGTGAGGGGTCACCCGTTCGACAAACTGCGACGTGAGTGGCAAATGTGGAGGTCCTTCCAGACTGCTGTCCACTTGTTTCGGCCCCAAATGGTCTTTATCCTGGGCGATGTGTTCGACGAAGGCCTCTGGGCCACGGATGACGATTTTGGCGTGTACGTAGCGCGATTCCGGGATGTGTTCTCGGTGGGCATCGATACCGATTTGGTGGTCATTGTCGGGAATCACGATATCGGGTTCCACTACTGGACGCGACACCATCCTTGGCTGCGAGATCGATTCCAAGGTGAGCCTGCAATTGTTTTGTGATTATCTAATGATTTGTGAATTTTGTTCGTCACAGATGCTTTTCACACGTCCTCGGTGCAACTAATCAATGCTGCTCACAATTCTATTCACTTTATTTCTATCAACTCGATGGCTATGGAGCGTGACGGATGCGATTTTTGCGCTCAGGCTGAGCACAAATTGCGCGACTTGTCTACAAAATTTTTGTGTGCCGAGCATGGAAATTGCTCGTTGATCGAAAATTTCCGTTATTCTCGGCCCGTAATCTTGATGCACTTTCCACTTTACCGGAGGAACGACGCGCTTTGTACCGAAGCGGATTCGGCGCCGGTCGACGATAAGCAAACCGATTTCCGACCGAAACTCGACTGTCTATCGGAAAACGCCACTCATCTCATATTGAATCTGTTCAAGCCGCGTCTCTTCTTCACGGGACACACTCATTATGGTTGTGTCGTCAATCACACGGTCGACTATGATCCACGAGGTTCAATTCCCGAGTGGACGGTGGCATCATTCAGCTGGCGCAACATCAAGGGCCCTAGTTTTCTGTTGGCCATTATCTCGGCTACTGATGCCGCGATCTCCAAGTGTTATCTGCCTAATGAGTACATGATTTTTGCCATTTATTTTGCCGCTTCTGTCATTCTACTGGTCTCATGCTGTTTACATGTCAAGCGTTTTGCATTTAGGCAGAAATTGACCAAAAGCGAATAGACTATATTCATATCTTGTGATTAGCTGCTAATAAACTAAATTAACTTACTGTTAGCCTTATATTTGGTTTGCTTTGGTTTCGTTTCTAGAGCCGGCGTGAATCTCGTGTCAAAATCAAAATGATGCAATTCATGTTACTCTTCAGTCGGCAAGGAAAGTTGCGTCTTCAAAAGTGGTTTGTTGCTTATAGTGAGAAGACGAAAAAGAAGATTGTTCGCGAGCTGATTGCGACCGTTTTGGCCCGCAAGCAGAAGATGTGCTCATTCATCGATTGGCGAGATATGAAAATAGTTTATAAGCGTTACGCAAGCCTCTTCTTTTTGTGTGCTGTCGAACCGAAAGACAATGAACTGATCACGTTAGAGGTAATTCAGCGCTACGTTGAGATTCTCGACAAGTACTTCGGCAGCGTGAGTATTGAGATGTCATTCGTATTTTGCTGGTCTGCTTTTCATGTCTGTTCTTTTCTCTTGTTCATTTGCAGGTTTGCGAATTAGATATTATCTTCAATTTTGAGAAAGCCTATTTCATACTCGATGAGCTGGTGCTCGGTGGCGAAATGCTCGAGACGAGCAAGAAGAGTGTCCTGAATTCAATCGCTTCGCAGGACGCATTGCAAGAGGTATTTTACACTGACTCCATACTTCGCATCCTTACTGTTTCGTCATCTTTCTTTCTCTGACCATCTTGCCTCTTTCGCATCACTTTCCTGTCGCAGGACGACATTCTTGTAACGTCTCTCAGAGAGCTCGGTCTCTATTGACTTTGGTGCTGGTACTGTTTGCATAATTTCCATTCCATTTCGTACATCATATCTCTCGATCTCACATTCGTTAGACAGCCTTTACTTCACAGCCACAAACTGCTATTTCGCTCTATTCCAGGACGAGTTGCCACAGGGAGTGTTCGGTGACGAGACCGGTGCGCTGTGAAATTGTGCCAATCCAATTGGTAGCAAATCGTTACCACGATCTGATTTTCACTCAGTATATCTTATTTATGTCAATACAGTGCTATGCAGTGAATCTGTCGTTGTGTGAAAACATTTCTGTCGCTCTATTCAAAATTCTGTATTCAAAGAGCGACAGAATTTTTGCATCTTCACGACAGAAATGTTTTCACACAACGACAGATTCACTGCTGGAACTGTATTAAGAAAAATAAAACTGATCTTGATGAAAGTTGTCCAGCATGATAGGCCATGTTTAATGATTACGAAAGATGTTGAAACCATGCCTTAATAAGGTCGCATATACGAATTTTCAATGGCGATTTTGAAAATTTGAAATTCGATATCTCAGGAACAGTTAGCGCTGAGAAAGTGGAACTTGCGGCTACAATGAGAGATCTCAAATGCTGTCTACGTCGTCATCGTGCGACTCATTCCGACGACCGACCATTTAAGTGCTCACATCTAGGCTGTGGAAAATCGTTCAAGAGTTCCAACAATAAGTCGACGCATGAAAAGAGCCACGAAAAGCCGTACAAATGCACATTCCAGGGATGTGAATTCGCGACAGGATGGAGAGACAATTTCAAGCTACACATTATCAGAAAGCACGCTGAACACAAGAACTAGTTCAGTCTGTCACTCAAGCCATTATTATCGATTCATTTATGTCCTTTCGTATGACAAACTTAATGTGAAATTGACACTAATTCCAATGATGATGATGTGCTCCGTCTCGACGAATTCTCAACAATGCGAATGTCCGCACATTCGGTTCTCGTCTCGATCTATTCGCCGTTTGTCTGTTCGAGACGACACGTCGGCATATTTCTCCGGACATTTCTCGGATTTCAAGTCTCTTTACGGTAAGATATTCCGCAACCTACTTGAAAACCTTCGCTGCATTGCCAAGAACGTGAAATGAAAATGATTCCTCGCAATTGCAGGTAAAACGCGCAAAATGAGCCTTCATAAGTTGCTAATGGAGGTTCCCGATCCGGATGCCAAATGCAATGCGGACACTGCCGGTCCGAGCAAGTATCCGAGCGGCGATAACCTAAAAAAGAAAAAACATGGTGACTTCTGACTTTCGCTGCCATCGCACATACCCTGACTGGTCAGGGCACTGCTGAGGAGGACTGCAGGTGCGACGCGCAGTTCGAACTGGTTCGATCTTTGAAGAAGCGCGGTCGCAAGCCAAGCGAACACGTTTTCCTCAATCATCTGTTTAATGATAT
>JAGGCA010001835.1:9163-23542 GCA_022876805.1 Osperalycus tenerphagus | reverse complement strand
ATGTCGAAGGAATGACGAACTCCTGCAAAAGAATCTCGACGACAACGACGAGGTGTTCAAGCAGTTTGTGGAAGGCAAGAAATACTTGAAGATCACAAGACAAACGGACATATCTTCAATCCTGGATTTGATGCCTAACCTCAGAGTTCTGTTCCATCTATTCGCATATTGACAGAGAGTTCGTCGACACTGTCAATGTGTCCCGCCATCAAAGAGGTTCTGGTGCATCAATGGTCTCACAGAAGGTGTGGTCAACATGTTGGTTATGAAATTCAGCTCACAACTGGAGGAAGTCCGTCTAGAAGTATGCGGTTTAACAGAACGCGCGTTGCAGTCGATATTCCAAAACTGCACGGCACTGAAGACGCTTCGGATCAGAGACAGTCTCAACCAACTAATGACTGCGACTTTGCTTCAGCTGCCCGTCTCTGTCACAGATCTGCAGTTGGCTTTGCATCGTGGCCCTGTCGACGTCGAGGTTATGAGACACCACTATCACCCTTTATTTTATTTTGCAACAACGTCACCCTTACCGATATGCAGATCCGGGTCATGTGTAAAAGGCTGTCCAACTTGATCTACTTGAATATCATGTATCGATGCACGATTCTTCAGGCAGGAGAGAACGACCATTATTTGGGCAGCATTGCAAGAATGAAGAATTTGGAAGAGCTCAGAATCTACGAGACGAACATTCACAACTACTCGTATTTTGATTACGGTGCCCTGGTCGATGTCCTTCACAACTGCAAGTGGTTGAAGACACTCCGCCTTCTGTTCTATGTCCCTGGTCAAACGATTTCGATTACGGACATGTCTCTCAAGTTGATCAATACCGACTGCCCGAAAATCGAGCAACTGACCATCCAGAGAGCATCGATCACCAACGAAGCACTGAACTCCATCGTTTCTCTGGAACATCTCTGAAGTCTGTAGTTATGGGTCTGTCAGGGCATCACGCAAGAAGGGATCATCCGCATTACGTCGAGTTCGAGCTTGCGAAAATGACAAATGAGGAGGTGTTGCAACATTACTGATCAGGTCATGTAAGCATGCATCGCAATGACCGAGAGAGGAAACTCTGGCGAAAAGTTGAAATTGACATTTGGATATGCCTCCAAGTGCTTTTCACATCAATCCCAGAGAACGTGGTCATCAAGCTCGTGCCGTAGCTACTCAATTGTAAATTTGTTATCAAAATCCATCGTATTCAAAATAAATAAATATGTAAAAAGGAAATACATATTCTTATGCTTATAAGAATAAGCGCTTTGCTATTTCATCAATTACATCGCTATCGACGATAAATTTGCAGTCATAAATAATTAATGGCTACATAAATTAATGTTTTCAATCTTGCTTACATATCAACTAGACTACTCTCTCGTTCGAAACCGATGTGCCATGTCATGAGTATAAAAGTCCGGTTTTCGAAGAATTTCGTAGAAAGCGAATAGTTAGTTAGTGCATCAGCAGTGTTAGCTTCATCGCTGATTGTTAATAAATTGTTCGGTGGTTTGGACGACCGTTCGTTCTCAGAAGGTATTATTATTAGTATGTCTGTGTGACGAAGAATAGCTGCCAAAGTAAATTGTTAGTCAAATAATACCAATTAGCCCAAATGATGAGTGTCAGACAGCGACCGGTTCTGTTGGGTTTGGAGCACTGCTGGTCGGCGGTGGGCTTGATGGCCGAATTGGTGTTATGGCGCTCGGAGTCAGACTGTGGCGAATGCGATTGACGATTTCACTAACTCGCTTGTTGATGTCCTGCACTCGACGTCGAATACTGTCCAGCGCTCCTTGATCGATCAGACCTGGTCGGCTACCTTGTGCTGCAGCTGATAAAGCATTCAAACGGTTCTGTAGTCGCTCCAAATTGACTCGGACGCGTCTAACGTAGGTGATCATTGGCCGCAACATCGCACTGAGCACATATCGGCGACGAGATACCCTGGCAAAATCGATAAGACGTGTCAAAATAACTGCGTTTCCGATTTCTGTGACGATACCGGTTTGATAACTCTAATGGATAATGGAATGCGATTTTGCGTCACTCACAATTGATTGATGGTGTCCTATTGGGTTGGGAAACAAGCCTTGATGACAGTTCTGATTAAGTTGATACTGAACTTACTTGAATTCGCTTGTCAAGTGTGTCAAGCTCCTGCAAAAGTGTGCTGACCTGTTGCTGCTGGTCCTGCTGCTGTCGGACATCTGCTGTCGGATCGCTATCGATTACTACCTCCTTAACTACCTCTGTCTGAATAGATCCAGCGCTGTAGATATGCGCTGATGTCGTTGCTTCTTCGAGTGATTCCCCTAAATTCTTCTGTACATATTCGTCCAGGTCGATCAGCAATTTGGTCGCGTCGTCGATCGGCTGCGACAGAACTAGGCTCGGGTCATTAGAGTTCTGCTCGACATTGGCTTCATCACTGCTGTCAACGACTTCCGATCGCGTGGTATCTTCAACTTCTTCAGCTGGTATCGGAGCGGCGAAACCTAGGAAATTAATTACAACGTCTCAGCTATCGGTTAGGTCACCACAGAATGTATTCATACTGTATTCTGCACTAAGAAAAAGCACAACGAGAACCACAGCTTTGTTCATAGTTGCACAGAAACTGTTGAGGAACTTTACTGAGAAGAGAGGAGCTTCTTGTACCCAGTCTCGGTCCTCCTGGCAACAGTGAGATGTTCGGCGAGACGCCTCAACTTTATATTCATGTGGCTCGTTTGATCGCGGTTTAAAATCGCATCTTCTCTCTGTTATCGGAGAAGAGAAAGTAAAATGAAGCTCCTAAACAGGAAAAACATGTCTTGCCAAGACGACTGAGTAGTTCAGATGCGTTCTAGGAGTTTATTTGATGGCCAGAAATGCAACTGACTGTCTGGAGACGTGTGCAGAGCTGAGTAACATAAATTTAAGTGATCAAAGGAATATGATAATGTTGGCGACTGGTGATGCATAATCTCAGGCATTTTCATCCATCCACTGCGTTAGTATTCTTCTGATCTCTGAATACAGAAGTGCAACTATCTGTACATTCGGCACGCCTCGAAACCGGCATCGCCAATGCTAATCGCATTTATGACTTCCATGCTGAAGATCAGTGTGATCTTGAAATCGTAACTTCCGCGATTACGCCCTGACAGCTGATTTATCGTCCAGATGTATTTTGTCTGGAATTAACGGTGAAACTGATCATCGCGCGAAGTCAGAGAATGATTTCAGGCTCTGCAATTATTGCGTTGTCCAAATCAGGACGTTGTCTTTTGATCATTCGCTTGCATTGTTCTCAAGCATTTCACTCGAAATAACGGTGCCAGATGAATATGAATTTTATACACGATTATTTAATATCAGGATGAATGTACGTGTATTTGGGTACCTTGGCAATGAAAATGCGCCAACGCGACCTCGACAGTGATGAATCAACAAAGACGACTCTAGAAAACGTTAGTCCGGTCAAAAACCTTCACCTTAATGTGATGAGGCACGAAGAGCGCAATCACCCAATTCTTGCTATCAGTGTCCTAGCAAGTTGAGCACTATGTGTATGCGAGAGCGAATTGCTAAAAAAAGAAATCAACAAATGCACCTTTCGCTGTTCGACCCACTTTCTTGATGTCCTACTTAAGTTTACCTTCTCCGCTCGCTTTGTGTTTTCACCGCATCACTGATTCGATTTTCGGCTTTCGAACCATTCACTCGTGCTCCGACTAATCTCTCAAGTTACAACCATACTTATATCATTTGCCGCTACATTTCAGCAATAAGTCAATTAATAATTCTCGTCTGCATTTATGTGTTTGTGGTCAAAGTTTGCTTGCGTTGCATCCATTCTTCTGCGTTTTCTTCCATTGATTAGTCGCTTTTGGACAGCGCCATGAATCTTATTACTTTATTGATGATCTTCTTGGTTCCACTGTTGAGTTCACTTTACTTGACATCGTCATCCACGGAATTTCACCACCGAAGTGCCAAACAACTAACTTCAGGTGAGCTTGCGGTCGATCCATTTTTCGCTTTCTGCAAAGTTCTATCACTGCAAAGTGAAGTCGTGTCAAATTCTTCAGAAGCAGAGCATTAAACAGCCAGTCGCCGCTCTGTCCAGATTCAAGGCCTGTGTAATCTTGAACTTGAAATAGACAGTGAATTAAGAATTCCGTTAAGAACAGGCAAATAGGTCTCTTCCAGTAAGAAGACGTGAATACTCGCTGCAAGTTCAACTTTACTGATATCGCGATATTTTTTGGCAGTCTCGCTGAATTCTTCCCCAATAAATAGCATTTTATACGTTACTGAAGTTATTCTGAAACATATCAATAGAATCGTTGCATAGATAAAGCTAAGTTGCATTTTTCGTATACTTTCGCAAATTTATTTGAGATCACCATGAAAGAGAAACACGACAAACATGTTTGCTATTCCGCCGCCCAAGAAAGTGTCACTGAATTCATGTCTGATGTTGTCGGTCGCTTCTTTTAGGAACGAGTACGAACAGCACTCATGAATTTATTCACGACACCGATGGCAAACCGGGAAGTAACGAAAAGCCGGTCCGATCAATTCTGAAAGAAAGCATGCACATCGCGCAGCAAATTGCCATGAACGGGAATGGCAAAATATCGCCGATTGACCCGTTTCGGATCGAACCTGTGTGGATTCTTCTACACGACGAGCACGGGTATCTGAACGCTTCGATGAGAAGCATTCAACTGCATGGACTGTCGACGATGAAGACTCAAGACATCGCCACTAACGCCAGAACAAGACGGGCCAGTATTTTGTTGAACTTCCCATCGATAACGATCACGGGAACTTACGAGATGAATGGCGTCTGGCCCAAGCATCCTATCAAGAATAATTATATCGACGACAAAGGAAAGTTTTTTATATGTATTCGCAATTGGCGGAGTTCCTGGTCGGCCAAAATACTGAATGTTATTAATAACACTCTGGAAGTTAGTGAGATGGATATCCAGTCTCACTATGATAACACTACGAGACGATTTCAGGGCTCATTGGGAATGAGTTCGAAGCATCATCGAAATACGACTGATTCGTTGACAGAGGTACTCATGGATAAAGTCAGAAAATTGGTCGATGAAAAGTTAATAGAAGTGATGCACGAAGTAGTGATCGAGAAATACGTCACACCCAAACATGTGCCGTCGTGGTCCGACATCGAGGAAGAGTTGCTGTCCAGGCAGAAACGTCAAGTGCCATGTCAACCAGGCGAAGAACTTGACGAGTATGTTGATCAATTATTCAGATTTGCGCGTCGATTGGTGCGTGTCATGGAACCATTTCCGCTACCGAACACAACCATTGAAGTCGAGGACTACAACCTGGTGATATTTTTGCATAGCGGAGGTGCGACACGCGCTCATACCTTTGAGCGAGTCAGGCCAGCTTGGGTGCACTGCACCAACGAGACCATTTCACTTGGACTGACCCTTCAGTTCGAAGAAGTGAGAGTCATGTACAAATATCGCGTAATTCAGGTGCGTGGACAATGTGATTTATTCGCAATTGCTCATTCAGCGGTGTTCACGCTTTTCAGGACTGGAATCTTCTCTATGATGGCGACTTGGAAGCGCAGTTAATTAGACCCAAGATGCAAGTTCAGTTCACGCAATCCACGCCACCCGAAGATTCAGATGAGCAAGTCATGCAAAGAATTGAGAGACTCAGAATTTGGAGGCTCGGAATGGTGCGTTTGCTAATTAGAGGATTAGGCAACCTCACCCAAGGTCAGTATCAGTTTATTCTCTTTCATACACCTGACTACAGTCCTGTTTTCTTGACATTCTCTTCGTCGTATTGACCACCTTGAAACAGGTGTTTCGATGTGGCTCACTAATTGGATCAACATGAACCAAGATCAACTGGAGCCGACTCTGAGGCGACTCGAAGTGGAAGCGGTCGAAATGGTGAACGAAATGCTGCGAAACATCACCGTTCCATTCTTCTCCATCATTTAACTTTTATGAACGAACGAAAATTTCGTTCTGTCCAAGCCAGTTTTCTAGCATTGATTTGTTTGCAAATAAATTTCCGACTTTATTTCGTTTGTGGTTCAAGCACTCAAAATACTCTGTAGAGATGTAGATTTGTTGGAAAGCGATAGTACGATTTCATTGATCAAGCGATATTGAAGCAATTGGCGCTTTATTGATTGTTATTATCTATTATGTCTCAACTACATTGTCACGTTTCGTGTCAATATGTTAAATATACTCTAGTATCAGCGCTTTTAAGCTTACTCATCGTCATGAAATAGCCAAATTTTTTCAATTAATAATTAGACCCTACAATTTATAATATAATAATAATATAACCCAAAGTTATAATAAAGCTCACGTGTTGTCGATGAACAGCAAGTAAATGTGTGTGTATTAGTACTGATATTGGATATCAGTTGGAATGAATTTATTGATGGATGGCGAGTAATTGACGGCATCGAATCGATTAAAGTCTGTCCTGAACTGAGATCGGATCTTCGATAGAACGCTTAAATGTTGCGTGTACTTTGACAGGTGATTAAACAAACACGGAACAAGGTCAGGCAATATGACAAGAAATCCGGCTAAGCAAGTGGCAGCTGAGTTTGGTCTTCCGGCAGCTCTCGATTGCTCGGTCGACTGGGCGACTGGGGTGGCCGCGCGCCCGGAGTGAGACTGACTCGAATGCGATTGACAATGTCACCGATGCGCTTGTTAATGTCTTGGATACGGCGACGAATGCTGTCGATTGCATTCTGATCAACGAGACCCGGTCGGTTTCCTTGTCCGCTCTGTGACGCGGACGACAGTGCGGTCAGACGGTTTTGAAGGCGCTCCAGATTGTTGCGGACACGTCTCACGTAGGTTACCATCGGGCGCAACATTGCACTCAAGACATATCGTCGGCGAGACACAAGTTGATTGATCGTTTCCTGTTAACGCGAACGTGTTTCAAATTTCGAGATGATTGAAATTTTCATCGAACCGTACCTGGATTCGTTTTTCAAGAGCATCGAGTTGGTCCAGCAGATTGCTGATTTGCTGTTGCTGAGTTGGTCGTTGGCGAACATCGCTATCCAGAGGGTCTTCATTGGTGATGATCGGTTCTTCTTCGATAGAACCTGCGCCATAAATGTGTGCAGCAGTGGTCGCCTCACCATCAACATGTTCCGGCAGGTACTTCTGTACCTGGTTACAATAATTTAAATAAAGCGTACATTCATGCATTTACCGAAATTATGTTACTTGTAAATATCTGTACCTGTTCATCCAAATCAATCAGCAACTTGGTTGCATCATCAATGGGTTGCGACAGAATCAAGCTCGGATCATTGGAATTCTGTTCCACATTCACATCGTCGCTGCTGCTGTCCAAGAGAGGAACTCCTTCTTCCACTGCGGCTGCTGCTGCTACTACTGCTGCTGTTGACTCTTCGGCCTCTCCCGATGATGCTGGAACGCAGAAACCTGACAAGAGTTAGTGACATTGACTGAATTAATAACTGGCCGCTATCGCAGAGAACATTCATACTATATTCGGCAGTAAGAAGAAACACGACGAGAATCACAGCGCTGTTCATGGTTGCACAGAGACTATCGAGGAACTGAACTTAACTTCTTGGGTGACCACGAACTGTTCTCGAGGCGAATAGCTGCAATTACCTGCTGGTGGGATGCTTGAGTTTATATACCTATGCATTGTTGGTCCTCGCCTTACGTCACGCACCATCACTTGAGCGCTTCTTTCTTATCTTTTCTGAGTGAAAGTAAAAACGAATCTCATGAACAGGAAAAACATGTCTTGAGATAAACTCCTCTCATTTGAATTAAGTTATCTTCGATTTCGTCGCCCGTACTTGGCATCGATCAATTTCAAAAGGCGAGTAAAGTTCTCGGAAGATTGCTGAGTTGACGCAAACGTATCACGAATACTTATTGACATACAAAGTATTATCTGGAAATTTAAATTCGTCGACATAACTCTACTTCTTGCTTTGTTTGTGAACGACGATGGCAGAACGTTGACGGAAGCAATCAATGCAAGATAATACCATTGAAGAGAGGCGCCCTTCGAACGCCGATTTTCGCTCTCAGCATCAGAGTGACCGATAAGAAGTGAAGTGAATCTGCGATCTTGTCCATCCGGTTATGTCATGACCACGAGCTTGTAGCCTGTCTCGATCTGGCCCGACCAGAGTCTCTACTTGCGAAGTTCATTGACCATCTGTTTCTCTTCTCCTGTTTCTTCTCATCGGGTGTTAAACCCTGGCTGAGCGCACGACCTCTGAATCGGTCTCTTCTCCTGCCACTCGCATGTCATTCACTCGAAGTGCCGTGCAACAAATCTCTACCAACTTGTGCAAGACATCGAAGAAGTATGGTAGTGGCTTAACTTGGCTTCTGCGAACCAGGATTTTCGGCGTCTTCAGACTTCTCCATCGCCGAGCCCAGAATGCAGGCACCAGAAGTTCGAGCCGAGAGTTTATCTGTGCAAATATCAAATATTTGTCCAGGTCACACCTCGATCGTTCCGATATTCGAATGATTTATCACTGGTTCACGATTGCAGAAGGCATGAATCAAGATGCAGGAAATCACAGAAATCGCACATCGCACATCGCAGCACTCTCGAGTCAATCATGATCTCTGTTATTGTTTCGTTCCGGGTCGATAACATGATGATGATGGTGGTGGTGACTTTGGTGGTCTCTCTCGTTTCGGAAGCTTAAACAGCACTTTAAATTTATTGGATCAAACAGCGAATTGAAATTCACATTGAGATTAACGAAGAGATAACAAAGCGAGTGAACTTGAACTTATCCAGAAATAATGGAACAAGTGCGTCAAAGAGCTCGCAATTCCCGTCTAAGAGAGTAAAGAGCAACGAAAAGTCATTCGCGTCATTTGGACAGATTGCAATTAACCCGCAAACCATGGTCACGGGAATGATACTCAGTGCGCAATAATAATCTACTTGAGCAATCTCGGCGTTTATTTGTCAGCGTTTTTGAGTTCATTATCACGAACATTTTTCGCGAAACGGGTTACAAAATCAACTAATTTATGACCGTTTTCAATTGATGACATTAACGAACGTTTAACATGAAATCAAAATCTTGCCTACTACTATACCGGCCGTTCGGCGGCCAATCAATCAGTAGACAAATAATTCGTTGGAGAGCATGTTCAGCACATCGAGACGAGAAAACGATAGAAACGAATCAACTCACGCTGGGATATGGATTATCGCGATTTCCACGTCAGGTCTACTGTCATATAGCTATATTACATCCGTTAATGAGAAAAAATAATAATAATCATCCATTTACGAAAAAGAGTTTGATTTGAACCTACTCATAGTAGTGTTACGCGTCGTTTGTTTCAACAAAATTCCCATCTTATCTCCATTTGCTGCTAATCGGCAAATCGAGTCTTGTGAGCAGATGATTTGGATGGTAATTATCTTTTAGCAATCATTGACTAGTGTGATTACAGGAGATGAGACAAAGGCTGTGAATGATCAGTTCCAGTATCAATTTGGGATTTGTTGTCAAAGTTAATTCATGAATCAATATAACACATCATGCATTGCTCAATCAATGACAACGACATTAAGTTCATATTGTTGTGGTTGCCTGTTGCTGTGGCGGTTCTTCTTGAAAGATTCGCATTCGTTTCGTTCCGTTTTCGCCTGTACTACTATAAACAGGAAGTTCGTGGCCTGTCAAGAAAAGCGGAACAGGAACCTCTGTGAGTTAGCTATGCGAGTCGCATTGTTGTGCGAGTGATGCTATGCTATAATTGACTCACCTGATTCTTTGTCAATACTAGTAGAACGAGCGTTTGATGTCGGAATCGATGGAGTGACAGACGAATGATGAACGACAATAACTGTGTGATAGCCGAGATCAAATTAGGTCACGAAACAGCAAAGTATCGGTGTGACAAAACTAACCTTTGGTTGGTGCGAACTGCTGAGACGGACTTGTGAATGAACCTACATCTGAAGGTATACCTACGATTAAAAGGAGAGCATTGTCACTTTTAGTTCGCCAACAGTTCTGATCACATCAGTCCTGAGTCAGGACTCCTGACTAGTTGGGAGTTCTACTTACCAGGAGATCCTGGAGCTGATTTACTAATCTGAAGCTTATATTCAGAGCTTGGCACGTTAAGGAAAGTAGCTGGCGGAGCCATAAACTGGACGCCTTCGGTTTCGACAATTTCCGGCAACGGGCTGCCTTCGCGCGACAGCAAATCGGGAGTGACAAGGCCACTCGTCGTACCACTGCCGACGTGACTTGGTGATGCCGGTGCGGAACGTGAGGATGCGCCGCCGAACTGGTTCCTGCTGAAGCACGACATGGGTCTCTGTCGTCGTCTCTTAAATGCCTGCTCGACCAGCTTTGGCTCCGATGCAGCGTCGATCCGCCAAAATGAGCCCTAAATGAAACAACGTTGTATGAAAATTTAGTTAATAATTAAACAAATACTAACAAATACTAATACTTTACCTTTCCGGGCTCTTCTTGAGAACGAGGAACTTTCACAAAATAACGGTTGAGAGAGAGGTTGTGTCGAATTGAATTCTGTAACGCGACAACATAATGACGAGTCAGTTGTGCAATGATCATATAAGGCACTAAAGATTATTTGTCACCTACCTGCCATCCCTTGTCAGCAGTTCTATAGTAAGGATAATTCTTGGTTATGTAAGAATAGATACCACTCAGCGTCAACTGTCTGTCGGATGCACTAGAAATTGCTTGAACGATTAACTGCGCGTACGAGAATGGCGGCTTCGAACTATCCCTATCCAAGTGGATCTCGCTCGGACTGTTGGCCGCACTTTCGCACCCATCTCCTGAACTACTACCGCCCACCGTGACTTCTCTTGTCGACGACACCGGCATGATGTAGTATTCGTTTGACGGTGTTGTGACATTAACTGATGATGACACGGCTAATGGCTTCGATGCTAGCTTCGATGACGGTCCGTCGCCTGGTAAAGACGGCGCAGCTCGCTTCTGATGATCGGAAACGACCGCGGCTGCCGCGTAAGCCACCATCATCTGAACGTCGTTCGTGTTCCGTCCGCGGAAGCCCGATCGTGGACTTGCCGGACACGAATTGGCGGCACTGAAAAGGAAGACAATTCACCGATAGTCAAACGCATTCACTTAGTAAATTTATTATTATTATTGTATTATTAATTATTTGCTTCGTAATCAAAAGCGCTGACCTGATGGTGCCCGTTGGTGACGGCATCGGAGAGACGAAATCGGGCTCGGAAGAGTCCGGAATGTTCACTTTGAGAGGCATCATGTTTGACAGCCTAACGGTGCTGGCGTTCGACTCGTCGACCAACGATTGAAACACTAACCGAATGTTGGTACTAGGAAATCGGAACATGCACCTGCGAGACAAAAAAAACACAGTTGCGCAACTGGCAATTCAATATACAAACAGGCCTGTTCCAAGGCCCACACACAGACCAACACGCTAAACACCCCTCAATACATGCCAATAACAAATTCTATAATCTAATTCGCATCGTTGTCTTAAATAGTAAATAGAAATGACCGACTTACGTCCTTGGCAAGAGCAGAGGCGGTGCGCCCTTCCTCTGGAACACACCGTCGACGAAGACACCATTCTTGCTGTTACAGATCATATAGAAGTTAGGCGAGTCGTAGTAGACTTGGATGTGCTGCCTGGAGATGAATGTCGAGTGTCCCATGTTGACATCGACGGCACCCTTGGACGAATTGCGTCCGATGATGATTCGCGACTGTCTGATCATGTACTCGAACTCGCGAGTTTCGAGTCGCGCGATCGCGGTCCCGTCAACATCTCCGCTCCAGTTCACCTTCGACGGACTGGCGGGCGCCGACTTGAGCGCCAGGAGTGCCCACGCCGAGTCCGAGTCCGACTTGATCGTCGTCGTAGTCGTCGTCGTGCTGTTGTTGTTGTGAGTCGTGCTGGTCGTCACGGTCGACATGCCGAACATTGTTTGGCGTTGTTCACGCGCCTTTCGCTAAACTCATGTGCGGCACGACGCCGATTGTGGTGCGACTCGAGGCACGATCCGGACCCGTCTACCAATTCTGCTGGACCTCGGCGGCTGAATTTGGGTTTGTTGCAGCCAGAGCGAGAACCAGGCGAAGAAATCGGAGTGTAAACAAAACAAGAAAACGAGAATGCGTGCGATCCAAAATGGAGAAATGCGACTGAAAACATGACACGAGCGACACGCAACGGGCACGATCAAAACTACGGCATCGAAAACAGCGCGCTAAATTCAAGTTTGCTTTATTTCTCGCGTTTCCGAGACAATCACTTCAGCCGTGGCAAGGCTGAGCCTTGTGGAGGTTTCTTTAAGAAGAAACTTTCTTAGTTAGATAATAGAGGGTTTTATGTAAAAAGATCAGGACGTGGGAGTGAACCTTCAGAAGAACTGCGAATGCGCACCAGCATGACTGAGTTGCTGCTGCTGCTGCAAATGTTGTTGGTGTTGTTGTTGGTGTTGTTGTTGGTGCTGTTGTTGGTGTTGCGCCCATGCTCTTTGCGCCGCGTGAGCTTCAATTCTTGCCGTTTCCTCTTCTTTATCCTTATCCGAGTGCATCTTTCTAATCACGGACGTGGGAGTGAACGATGAAAAGAACTGCGAGTGAGAACCAGCATGACCGGGGAACTGCTGCTGTTGCGGGCGTTGTTGAGGTTGGTGTGCCCTCCGCTGCACTGCATTCGCTTCCATGACGTCCAGCATGGTGGGTGCATTCACGCTCATCATTTGCTGTTGGCTCGCTGGAATAAGATGTGTACCGGCCACGAACGGCGAAATTACTTGTGATCGTTGATTGCCCATCATCTGATTTTGCATCAATACTCGTTGCTGCTCTTCTGCCATCATTCCTCGTCCTCTCTGGATATCTATCATCTGCTTCTGCATCAACAATCGCTGCTGCTCTTCCGCCATCATTCCTCCTCCTCCTCTGTGGATGCCCATCATCTGCTGCTGCTGCTTCTGCATGTATGCTCGCTGTTGCTGCTCTTCCGCTGCTCGCTGTACGCTCATCATCTGCTTCTGCATCAATGCACGTTGTTGCATCAATACTCGCTGGTCTTCTGTCACCATTCCTCCTCTCTGAACATTCGCATTTGCTGGCAGTGAAAACCTTTCCAACTGACTCATGAGTTTGTGGATAATTTCGTGGCCGCCGCCGTTTGAGTCACGTCGAGGCTCGTTCTGCATGGCCATCTGCTGCTGCTTCAAATTCGCTTCAAGTTCATCCACACACTTGACCTGTGATGAACCGAACTGTCGTGGTCGTGCTTGTGCTTGAGCGTGTTGTGCCTCTAATTCGGCAACGCTTTTGGCTTGAGAAGGAATGAAATTTGCTAGTGGTGGTTGCGGCTGTTGCTGGTGCATGAAGCGATCCAGGTTGATGTTGGCCTTCTGGAATAAAGCGAAGATGTTCTTGTCTCCTTGCATCTCATCAGCACATGGTCGTGTTTGTTGGCGATTGTTACTTGACAAACCATAATGGGGAACCAGTGGCTGAGGCGCAGAAGTCGAGTGACCACCGTTTGTGTCACTGAGAACATGGGTCATCATTTTCTCATGCAACGAACCATTTGGCTGCAAATTATCGGAAGCAGAAGCAGATCGAGCCTCGAGCGGACTGGCGCGCTTGAACCACTGTTGGAAGCGACTCGATACTTCACCCTCTCGAGCTGATTCGAGTAAGTTTTCATCACTTAAAATGGAATCGATACCCATCATGCCAGCGCTCGGGAGATTATCACCATTGAACCAAGCATCATCCATCGTTTTGAACATGGCATTCACATCGAAGTCCTGAGCTTTCTCATCAGCTTTGTTTGTACTTTCGGCGTTTTCAGCGTTCGAGCTGAGCATCTTATCAACAGGAGTTGCGCGACGAGATGAAGAACGACTCGTCTTCCCATTCGAAGCACGACTCAGCGGCCTCTCGTCGAAGCTCGTCGTTGTCGAGGTTCTGTTCTGGTTTCTCGAACTCGGTTTGTTTCGTTTGCCGCCTTCTTTCTTCTCATTACCAAAACGGAGATCTTCGGCATCATCAAAGCCTTTTAATTCGATAGTATCGTGCTGACTCGTTGGTCCACCTGTAAACCACTCCGGCTCCTCGGTCTCCGTGTTGTGATTGCGATGATCGCCCTTATTGTTGAAGTCGTAACGGCCTTTCATTTGTCCTCCTCTTCGGTTATCATTGCCGAAATCATTTCGTCCAGCAAATCGGCCTCGACGATCGTCACGATCACGGTCCCAGTCGCGGTCACGTTCTCGATCCCGTTCGCGATCTCTGAAGTCTTGGTGACTGTA
>JAGGCA010001805.1:18908-35463 GCA_022876805.1 Osperalycus tenerphagus | reverse complement strand
ATTCGAAATTCGAAATTCCAAATTCCAAATTCCAAATTCCAAATTCCAAATTCCAAATTCGCACGCATCCAACCCACTTCATTCACATTCCCAATTTCATCATCCCTTACATCATCAGCAGCTTCACATCTGCTCACTCTTATGCACTCACAATTAACTCATTTCTTACTTTAATTGCGGTTAAACCGTGCTACGGTTCACAGACTAATTAGTGAGGTCTGCTGCGGTTAAAACAGCTTATCTGCAGTTAACCGTTCAAGTTAGAACAGCGAAACTTGCGCATGATTGTCCATTAATCATGAGCAGCTTCTGCTTAATAGCAACATGCAAATAATTTTTAGCGATCTTGATTGCATTTTGGGTCTACCATTTTCTTCTACAAAGTGGGAGTGAGGGCATAACTCGCTAAAATGTTAGTGATGATTGCTTGTAGCAATGATTTAATTAAATTTAATTTGGTCGCAAGACGGGCTTCTTGGTTCTCGCAGCTTGACTCATTAATACACGAGAATCCGGACATTGGCAGGAACTTGATCTCTGTCTTGAAACTGTGCCAAATTAACTGCTAGAGTGTAAGACAGACGGAATTCGTACTGCTGGTCCTTTTGTGCGGCCGCTTCAACCCAAGCTGACAGGGTTGTGTTTGTGAGGTTTGAATTATGCGATATTCTCAGGAGAGTCAGAGACAGATGATTCCTGATGAGCGAGATTCGCTCACATTGCCCCGGTACAGAAATACCTTCTTCAACTTGCTGAGGTGACGAAGACGACTGATGTCAGTGTCGGGAGGACATCACGATAGATGAATAGTCTGCAACTTGGGCCAGCGTTCCGAAGCGGTGATCACCGTTTCGTTGTTTGCATTCGTCAAGTACAGTGCTTCGAGAGAGTCATGTTGCTCAATGCCCGTGACAGAGACTGGTTGAAGCTCGGAACGAACTGAGGATGCAGATGGAACGATCCGATGTCGAGTTGCAGGTTGATGAGTCGCTTCAGGGATGAAAGCGCGTCGAATGGCTGATTGTGAAGAGACTCGAGACTATGATCACTGGTAATTTGCAGACTCTCTCGACTCAGAGATGATGTTGATCAATCGTTGGGAGATGGATGTGGTATTATCATAGGATAATAATAGCGGAGCCGTTTTACATTCTTTTGTTTGCCTTCCACAAAAAGGCATTCAGCTCGCCATCATTGAGCTTGCACGAATCAATATCCAATTGTCAAATAGGAAAGAATTCAAATGGATAACATTCAGCATCTGATAACATTCAGCATCTGAATGCTATCCTCGCATAAACGTCTCCGTCTAGCACAACAATATTTTTGTATTGAAAGGACGAGCGCAGCAAAATCAGATCGGGGCAAACGAAACTTTGGCCACAGCATACTTGTGGTCATCGATAGCCCCTATCGATGACCGCCTGAGCGGACAGGTTTTTAATTATTCCGTTTTCTAAGACTTCTGCCTGTCAATCAGATCCGCAAGTTCCACTTTCTAAGTGCTAATTGCTCTCGAGATATCGAATTTGAAAATTTGAAAAATCACTGAAAATTCGTACACGTGACCTTTGACCTTATTAAGATATGATCTTAACGATTTCGTGGTGTCTCGTTCTGACAACTTTGATTAAGATCGGTGTGATATTCGTAAATATTGACATAAATAAGATATGTTGAATGAATATATGATTAGGCAATAATAATAAGCTCACAGTCCAGTAAGCCTTCCCTTGCCACGGCACAAAAGCGTGAGATAATATGTGTTGGTTGTCAGATACATATCAATTAATCGCAAATCAGTCTTGGTTGTCAGATACATATCAATTAATTGCAAATCAGTCCGTCGTGCCATATTTTCAGTCTTTGACAATATCCATTTTGTGCCGATTTACAAGCTTTGTGTGACTTGTCGCGTCACCCGCCAACCCATACTGGTGTTAGAAAATTTTATATATTTGGTATTCTCAGTCGGAATGGCTATTCAACGGAGAAGACTGTTCAAGTTAGGCTCATCAAATTTTAAGAAATTGTGCTGGTCAAAACATTGGACGGCGTTTGATTCTGCTGGCAAAATAAAGGTCACTGTTATGCACTCACAACGAACTGATTCGTCACTAAGACAGTTAACCGCGGTGGGGTCAGACAAATCTGGCTGGCGGTGCGATTAGCGAACATTTTCTCGCGGTGTGGTGCGGTTGGGAGTTCTTAAACCTTGCCGACCCCGAGATCGGCCATATGGCGTGCTGACAGTTCGCGATTTCAAATAGAGCGCGACGTCCACCTGGTGTTCGATCGGCAGAAACGTGTTTGGAGGAGTCGAACTGCTCGATTCTGTCCTGGTTCGATTGGTACCAGGAGGCACACGTTCCTCCTTTATCATCCCGTGACCGCCACCATGGACGACTACGAGCGAGTGCTCCTGGTCAAGCCGGAAGTGTTCATCTACAAGATTCCGCCACTGACAACGAACAGGGGTCATCGGTGAGTGACGCGACCGCATCACTGTCGACTGAGTGACACGTGTAACTTGTGGTCATTGTCTGTGCCATCCGCAGAGCCGCTGATTGGAAGCTCGACGCTCCAGACTGGAACGGACGCCTCCGACTCGTGACCAAGGGCAAGGAATGCACCATAAAGATCGAAGACAAGACTAATGGTCAACTGTTCGCCAAAGCGCCCATTGACAAGTATCCTGGCGTGGCCATCGAGCCGGTCAGCGATTCGAGTCGGTACTTCGTGCTCCGCATCCAAGACGACAGCGGCAGGACGGCGTTCATCGGCATGGGATTCGCGGATCGCGGCGACTCCTTCGATTTGAATGTCTCACTTCAAGATCATTTCAAACTAGTACAGAAAGAAGAAGAGATCGAGAAGCAGGGAGACGCAGCTGCCGAAGAATCGCAACCGAAATTGGATCTCGGTTTCAAGGAAGGTGAAACGATACGGGTGAATCTTAATATCGGGGTACGTAACGTGACCGATGAACGAACGTAATCACCACAAACGCTTACTTTAATCAGCAGAAGAAGAGCAATGGTGGAGGATCTGCTAGGCCGAAGCCCAAGTCGACAGGCACCGGAATTCTGCCTCCACCACCGGGAGGCATCAAGCTCGCACCTCCGCCGCCTTCGAAGAGCGCGAGTGGTGGCGATTCGTAATCAGTGATTACTAATCACGTAATTTATCAAACACGCAAAGCAACTGCAAGCAAGCAAGCATAAATGAATATCGTAAACGATTGTCGTTAATTATAAATGTTAATACACCTGTAAACAGAACAGAATGAACAGGCGCGTCGTGCCCACGCTACATGATTTAGGTTAGAACCATAAACGTGTAGCTCCAGCATCGCTTTGCGCTAATTGCTCTTGCTAATTGCTCTTGCTATCGTTGGCGATGCTGTTGAGCACGTATCGCACTGTGTACATGAATGCCGCGAACCCAATGATAACCACTAAATTCGCGAACGCGTTCCCGAAGATTCCGCCATTGCCCTGCTGATTAGCGCGATTCAATCCAGATCGCAGCGAACTTCCCAATTCACCGATACGATCGCTCATCGTCTGTCGCGAGTCCTGACCTCGGAGACGTTCGAGCTTTTCCTTGATTTCCTGCAATCACCGACAGCAATCGCAATCAGGTCAAACGTGCGAAATTGGGTCGTAATTGTATGTCGTCGATTTTTCACCTTGACGATGTCGGGGAAGAGCTCGCAGAACACTTTGTTGCACAAGTTAAACTCCCAACTCTGTCTGGCCAACATTCGTTTCTCGTAGTCACTCGTCTCGATACTCCCCATTGTCGGATTCTTCTCGACCATGAAGCTGAGCAGCGCTTGCAGAATAGTTGAGACGCTCCATGCCGGATTCCAACTAGAAGCGGAGTTTAGATAATAACGTAAATAAAACAAGAGAAGTGTCAGGAAGAAGCCAGCATTGGCGCATCGAAGACGCACGTGTCAGGATGATAGTCGGAGATGGACAGGCAGAGTCTGGTGTTCGATTTGAACCGTCCGTTGGGGGTTAGCATGTAGATGGACGGTGGCTTGAACGGGAACTCGCTTGGGAAGGACAGCTTGCCGTGGTAGAGACCACCTTCGTATGGCGTATCAGCAGGTCCTCGAACCTGTCATCAAGTATCGTTATAATGAGAAGGAAGGAGCGCAGAATCAGGCTCTGACCACATAGTGCCACTCGAGTATGTTGTTGGACATCGGATGAGCGACGACCAGTGGCACGGGATCACTGCGGCAGAGAGGGACGAATGAGAGCAGTTGGCAACTCGGCGGTCACGTCACTCACCGCATGATGCGAATGTAGTCCTGCTTCAGACGCTGCGTCGCCGTCATGCCCTTCGATGGTCCACGTGTACTCATTTCGGCCACCACGGTGTCCAACAAACTCGCCCGAATACAACAATTCACATCCACCTACTCAACTGCTCCAGATGGTCATCTAAAACATGTGAGGGTTCCTCTCCAAATCGCCATCTGACTGGCTCCAAATTCGAAACTTGCCAAGCATCGTCACGACCATAACAAGTTTCATCTACAGGATTGACTGCCTCGTTTGTTGTCCTGCGATGGTATTGTTTCAGACCCGCCCGAGATGACCTCATACATTACAGTTGAACGCGATTTACTTGTGTTCTCGGTAATTACAAGCAACGAAGAAATGATCCCCTCGCACGCGCTCGATCGTGGAGGCAGTCAATCCTTTACATCTATCATCAGGAGCGTCATCAGACTCGATCGGCATCCTACACATTCACCTTCGCCGGTTCGCTTCGGCCAACTTGGCAGCGAAATCCTGAGAATTCTATCAAATGAATGTACCACCTCATTGAATCACTTGCGGTGCCGTTTTCGCAAGCCATAAGTTGGGTAGCCGACTTTGTAAATAATACCGAACTATAAATAAATTACAGTCATACTCTAAAGTCATGTCGTTGGAACCGGGCCGAAGTTATGACTTTATGGAAAGGTTTTTAATTTCTTCAATATTACTTCAACTTATTGATCCTGTGCCGTGAGTTGATTTTCTCTGGCCATCCCTTCGAAATCTATGGTCGTCTTCACCAATTCCATGTTTCGGTGTCAGGTTAAGTTGATGGTCGATGATTAACGACGAATGTTTTTCACCATTTTTACCCATTTCACACACGGTTATGACATTAGGGAAACATTCGAACAATTAGATCGGACTGGCCACATGGCCATGACTTTAACTTAAGAGAGGTGTGATTTTAATTCGTATGTTTAGCATAGGTTCTGAGATGGGACTGCTGGCTGGCGATGACTTTATAGAGGATGATTTTAAAGAGGTCTGACTATCTGACCACAGCAAGCTTCGCGATTTGCTTCTCAATGTATTCATTCGGTGAGGCAACGAACAAACGATAAGTTAGCCCCATTCCGACACCCTGCATTTACTCATTCACGAGTGATCCATTCTCTACGAGTCAATAGCTTGGATGAGTTCGTAGATGGGCCAAATCAGGCAAGGATTCCCGAGATACGGGAAATTTCCTAATAGTTATCTCGGACATCATTAACGAAATTTGCCATAGAAATGCATGACGTGTGCGCTTTGCGTTCATATTCGTTTATTTTTCCTCGAAGCCAGATTGAAATCTGTGTTTTATCGTCCAAACTTTTGATTACGAAGCTAGCGGACGATTAATGATAGTCGTACATAACGCGATCGCGATCAAATTGCGTTGTTCTCAACTCACACAAATAATAATCGTTGTAATAAATGGCATCGATGAAATATGAATCACGATACGAGTGAATTTTAGAGGAAAAGCAAATGATGGGGAGCTAGACAGACAAACGGAAACTAATAATAGGAATGATTTATTGGAAGTGGCAATAATAATGGGCCGATGGAATGGTCCATGGCGATGGCGATTAGGACACCATGATCACTGCTATCTCTGGTCTCGCTCATCGCCATCGGTCGCCAGGCAGATATCTCCTTCGGGGTTATCGCCGAGTTCCAGTTTCCCATGTCCCTCGCAGTTTGCGATCTCCCCGTCACATCAGATCGCATCCGTCCGTGCCTGTCAGCGTCGTTATATGTTGGCCCATAAATGTGATCCCTCTCTGTTAAACGAGATCAACATGTCGATATCTCATCGAGCCGTCATCATTGACATCGGAGCAGAAAGTTAATTTTCACGGCCTTCCCCTTCTCACGCTCTTTGCGGCCATGTCGACTCGGCAACATCGACAACGAGCTGATGTACAAAGTAATACCTCATGGCTAACCAATGTTGGCGCAGCGACGAGAATCATTTTGCGGTACCCTTTGGACATGGCTGTGACTTGACGAAAATCAGTTAATTTTTCACCACGACGACTTTGACTATGCAGCACCGGCCACGGAATGGTCGCTCTACGTTACATGAGACTACTCAGACTAGATTAATTTCGCTTATCACTGCTCTGTTCTACCACCGACGTTTGTCTGTCTCTGCGGTACACACAATCACGAGTCTGTTGTCGTCAAGTGACTTTCGGTGCAATTTCGACGAGTATTCCCCATCCAGGCTCGTGATAAGGCGTCCATCACACATGCCCATCAGCGAAATGAAAGGCAGAACAGCCATATCGTGATTGCATTCGACATTCTCAGCACATCGATATGCAAACACGACATGCCGCCCATTCGACGTTACTTTAATGTTTAATTAGACATCCATCGAAGTGGCAGCAATTGAGGAAATATTTCATGTGTGACCCTTTCGCATTTCGTGCACCACGTAAAACAAGAAACCTGGATTTGACGACGAATAAATTGTCGAATCATAACCTAAATTAGTGGGTGGTGTACGCTTTGGGCAACTGGAGCAAAATGTAGAAGCGTAATTAGGAACCAAAGTGATGGTGATGCGCTTTGAAGCCACTCTCTCCTGAGGCAGGTAATAATCAGTTATTACACTGCTTATGGCAGGTCTGTTTTGCGGAAGCTGCACAAACTACTCGAACATAACATCAACTAATTGAAACACTGCGTATATGTTCTGCTTTTTCGTTCACTTTAAACTACTTGTCGACAACACAAACATTTCGTGCAATTTCACGCTAAGCTTTTGAGTGTGTCATTAGGACTGCATCGCCGAAGTTGATCCGCGCATCAACATCACTATTCCACCATCACCTCTTCCATTATCACTCGCCATCACTGTTCCAAACATAAGTCGTGCACATACTGAACTAAACCAAACAGACGCAATTCGGTTACGATGGCTAACGTTTAATGAAGAGAAACAACACACGAAGGATTAGTGCTGTGATGCGGGTACATCGTCAGACCGATGCAACCATCATCTTCTTGGCCACGCTCGCCTCTTGATTAATGGAGATTAGTATGGCAAATCTTGCGCAATTATCATGACAGCGGATGACTTAAGTGTACCTACGACACGTATTGACAGAATCCATGTTGACCATTTCTCATTACACTCTGAATCCCCAGCATTGTTTCAATACGTTATCAGCTTCATAACGAGTCGTCCATTTCGGTCGCTGTTGTCGTGACCTCGCGCATTCAGTCTAATCCAAGGAATTGACTATTCACTGCTCCCAGCCAGAATAGAATATTGCATGGATATCATCGCGAGCAGACATGTAATGAACATGGGAAGTACGGAACGAGTCGCTCGAATGGCCAGATTTCTACTCGAACTGACTCAACTTAATTTTGCACATTGTCGTCAGACTGAGTACTCGAGGCGAGTCGCACATTCATATGAATTCAGTTAATGCCACCATAACAATGAAGCGAATACATTAAATGCATAAAGTTGTCGGTCATTCAAAGACTAATATCAAGCGAGTCGGGCCATCAATAAATTTATCGCTGTCGCTTCTTTACATATTACATGTTCGAAGAGCTTCATCGCTAATATACGGCCGACAAAGAAATAGTACAAATGTATGGCTAGGAATGTATGACTAGGAAAAGTTCGGGGAACAAACGAAGTTTGTGAGAGAGAAGAAGAGAAAACTTGCACTGAGCCTGGACCGAAACTAGGCGGCAGTAAAGAAATAACGACGAATGTATTCTGCAGCTGGGAAAATGTAGATAACATTTCGTTGATTCGATTTTCAAGATGATGACGATAAAGTTGAGAGCGAAGGCGAGAGCAGAAAGAAACACATAAACATAAACGAGCGAAATCGTTAGAAACGCACGAATAAAAAGATGCCAGTATAAAATCTGTGCTCCAAAATACAAGTTGATAAAGTTGATAAAGTTGATAATGTCGCGCATAAAATTCAAGTTCGGCTGTCTCTCGAACGCAAGCCAGGCAGAGAACTACTCGACATTTTTCGTCAAGAATGCGAGATCTATAACAATGCCTCGGCATGACAACTAAACGAGTGGCATTCGTGCTGGGGTGCGATTATTATTCGTGTCGATGCGATCACATTTTGATAAGAGGCACGCACACGGCTTGATTACGGCATTGATAAAATCTCGGAAGCGAGCTCATCACATCGCATAATAATCAGCAGTAGGTCCTCGTTCTTGTCCCTCTTTTCTCTCGCCGTCTGATCGTCAGTCGGTCTACCTTTTCGGCATCTCTTTCGCAGTATCACGGCTCACACTCGGAAACTTTCTTGATTAGTGCGTCGGAAACGCTTCTATCACAGCTCGACATGCACATCAACAACAGGAATGTGAAATGAAATTGAGTAAGACACACACACGAAGCCGAATCGAGGAGAGAGAGAGAACGAATGACTGATAACAGAAATAATATCCCAAGAGTAATTCTGGCGATGCAATTGCAATAAAACATGACGCGTACGCGTGATTCGCAAATTCAAGAGGATGCCGCATGAATGAGGATGAGGATGAGGAACGAGAATATGAAATAAACAGGAGAGAGGAGAGTGGATGAAGCCGGTTGGTGAACAGTGAACAGAGCCGCGGTTCGGGGAACGTGGTCGTGCCGTCGACTCGGCAAATGAACGGAATGATGAACGACATTCGAATGCATTCTCATCGAAACGCTCCTCTCGAATGCATCATGCAAATTTTATTGCATTCATGCCGCAGAAACGACACGCGCGCAGTATTGCGCCCGATATGGCACATATTCGAGCTTATTTTCAGTGCTGGCTCTTGAAACAATTTCGTGTTCGTCTTCTTTATTGTCGCCAACATGCACAATACTTAAATCACAGTGACAATTTAATTTAAGCGTGATTTGCGAGCACAGAACAACGCCGGACGTGGCTTCATTCTCAGCACCGCTTCCCCGAACCTTCGTTTTCACACATGACGTGGCTTAATTTAGCCAAAATTTCGTGGCCCTCTGATTGATCGGTTCCCTGGCAAAATAAGCATCGTTTTCCCGTGGCGGTCATGAAAATCAACAGGAGATTCCCGACGGTGCCTGAATGGAACGTGTCGAGCGAGGGACGCTTTCATATGCGTACAGCGACTCGCGAATATGTCAATTTTAATATAATTTAATACTGTATATGTCTGCATTAGGCATGATGAAAAATATAAGTGAAAACGATGTACTAGAAGGATCTAAAAGTGCAATAAGCGCGTGACGAGAATGAAGGTTGATCTTGTTGATTGCACTCTGGCCATTGCGACGGTTGCATCTTGACGGATTTGCTCCGTTCAGCTTACCGTTAGATCAGAGCCTTCAAACATTCTGCAATGCTATACTGCTTTCAAAGCCGCTATGGACCAAATGGACCAAATGGACCAAATGGACCAAATGGTCCGTCAGTCTATGGCGCAACAATACCCATATTTCTCTATTATTTTTCAATTCTCTCGCAAAGCTTGTAATGATAATCTGGAAAGATAAGGTTGGAAACCGAACCCTGGCCTTCATTATATCGAGTTCCTGGGCGTTTCTGACGCTATCTAAGAAGATTCCATGTGGCCTCAAGTTCAGAATCTGGACAGCTTTATAACCTTAATGCGACCCTTCATCATCTTGCCTAATACATTCAATGGAAACCGAATATTAAACTGACAAATGACGGATATCAGAACGATAACATTACGACGAAAATTCGATATCGAAGGCTCCCAGATTTTGTTTATGTCAGTACTGGACTAAGAAAATCGACAAGACCGATATGAGAAATAGGAGTCAAATTCGCAAATATTGAAAAAAGCAAATCCTCTTAGGGAACCGACAGGATGGCGATCAGAAGCCAATAGAAGAATCCAGGCAGCGCCTCGTGTTTAAGGAGCCAGCAAGATAAATTTGGGATCAAGATGTGGAGAAGTAGAAATGCAGAGGAATTGTCATCGAATAGATAACTCAAGTTTCCTGTACCTGGAGTTAAAGAAAATTGCACCGCCGAAACTTAAATAGCATGTCCAGACGCGAAACATGGTCACGATGCCTTCGCCATCGAACGTAGGCTAATTAATGTGAATTACCTACTGCTGTGTTATCTGTCCTAATTCGTCAAGAGATCAGCTAGTTTGCGCCTTTCTCCTTGGAATACAAAACAGGGCGCATCAGAGTCACTTTCTACAGGCACAGTCACGCGAACTCCTCTCTCTTCCCTTGATCAGTACCACGCTTTCCACTATAATTAACTGTAATCCCTTGAAAATAGCAAGTTTTCTCATTTGTATGCACTCATCTCGGCTGCCACAGCGTCCAAACTCCATAATGAGACGGAACAGAATAGGAGAGGAAATGGAGTTGAAATGGAAGCGATGATAAGTTGGCCCGACATGAACATCACCCCGAGTCGATGACTCGCTCAGTGACCGTCGTTGGTGGTTGCCATCCACAATACTGCGCCTTGATTAATGATATCCTCGTTCCTACTCTGAATAACTCATCATCGTCTTCCTCGCATTTCTCCTTAACTCTTCAGGATGCGCAGCTATTTGCACTATCTCGCTGTCTGTCTGTCAGACCTAACTTGACTTTAATGACAAAGTTGCCGGCATCCCATTGAACGCGCGCGAGCCCATCTCTCATTTGATCTCGGTGCATGACATTTCCGTTGTCATTCCTCCCAAACGCATTCATATCGTCGTCGTCGCTTTCCTCATTTTAAAATGTCTTTTTGAGTCGCTCTGAGTGCTACGAAAAACTTTGAAAGTTAAGTTGAAAACCTGGCAGATCAAATGGCAGGTTTTCAGACCGCGATGTTCGTCCTCGCACGTGGCGTTTCATTAAATTCCCTGCTAAGCATTAATTTACTTCACGTCGACATCAGGAGATGAAGCTATTTGCATATCATGACAGCATCCCTTTAATTAGTGTCATTAGGAGGACGTTGATCACGTCGGAAATTTGCAAGGGAATTAATTAGTTCGGTTCATTAATGTGCGTTGAAATAACAAAAACCTGAGCGCGACAGTGTCATGTTGACAGTGACAGTTGACAAAAGTGCGAGGAAAAAATTTGAGATGCTATCGACGCGTTGCGTTCACTCTCTAATTGGTTCTCTCATTAAGCGTGTGCAAAAAACATTTTATTGGAAACAATACGTAGAATTGGGAGAGTATGTAGATAAGAACAAGGGTAAGCTTATCATTTAAGTGATTAATACTAATAATTCGTTCGTGCGCATTTGTGTGTGTAAAAAATTAATTAGATCTAGCATGTCGATAGCAATTAGCTAAAATTCGCTGGTACAGAGCAGCGTCTCTCTTTTTTAATGTGAAAATTGAATCTTTGATGACTGCAGAGGAATGCAAATGCACGTCGCTCAGTTTAAATAGTGATGGACAAGACTCGTGTATTCGGGGCCGAATTCAAGTCCAGAATTCCGAGCATCGAATTTTCCTGAGTCCTCGTTAAATAATACCAATAAACGGGCCTTGCATATGGAGTCTGAGCCCGGGACTCGGCAAAACCCGAGTTTGAGTCTCGAGTCCTGGAGACTCGAGTCGTACGCATCACTAGTACGGTGAATTATTTGCATATTGAAAATCTACCCCGACCTATGAAAAGATAATTTGACTTGCGTGTTGATGAGAACGAAAAGAAAATCCTCAGAACATTGCCATCATGCTGTTTGGTTCTGCCATTTGCTGTGCACGTCAATGTATAAACCTGTAAGTCTAACGCAAAGGCTTTAGCCGTAATAATGTGAGTTGTAGTACAGAGTCCGTACAAATAATTAGCAGCAAACTGCATCAGATGAAAACTAATGTCAGTTTGATAACGCGACAGGTCGACGATTTCATAAAAATATCATTATTGCTAATTGTCATTCAACAAGGACTGGAAGAACACTCAACTTAACGGAGTTTCTTGTTTCTCGTTTCGTGTTCACCATGGCAACGGGAATCGAAGCATCCAAGAACAGACACTCGAATTTCTTAATGGTACGGCCTGAAAGATTATTTCAATTTGCCATCTCACAATTGAGTTTTGGCAGCATCCATTCCGGTGATGTATCAAATGGCTAACAATGGAAAACATGAATAAATTCAATTCGAGCGAAAGGGAGCGCGAAACGAATCGAATCAGACGTGCGGAGACCGACTTGCGATGATTACTTATATAATCTGATTTGCCTTCCTCTCTGTTGCGAGGTACGGACGGCTACTCTTAGAGTAAGCTGTTCGTTTTCTGGTCATATTTTCCAGGTCAAAAATATGGCCGTTTGCCCTTTTTCTCGGCAAGAGGCGATTCCCCGATTTCTTGCATTTAAACTGCAGTCGATTTATCGTCTTACCACGTGCATGATAATGCATGGCAATGTTCATGTCGACCACTGTTTATCGGTGCTTGCAATGTCATTGCGGAAAACGGATTTTTTCACCTAGCAGTTAATTGCCAGTAGTTAATCGGGACCCACAATAGACCCCCGGACTCCGGACCTCGGATCCTTACCCCAGGCCCCAGTGTCGCTAAAAGATCCTGGGATTCGTGTAGTGACCTACCACAGGCCGTGATCTACCATACAAAATCTAAGGTGGAGTGTGTGACCTACCTTAGACATTGCCCTGCGAACAACATTCCTATGGGTTAAACGAGGCTGTCGGGCTCGTTCCGCTCGCAACCCATCCTGAACCTCGGCTTCTATTTACCAATACACGGGACTCGTTCGCAACCACCAAAAACCTTTAATTAAGGAAATTGCATTATCTATTTGTACGATAGATCACGCTCTATGGTAGATCACACACTACGCGATTACCAAGACCCCAGACCTCTGGAGTAGAAGTTCGGGGTCTAGCGATCTTTTAGTGGGCCCCTAGTTAATCTGCTACATATTGAGAAATGGAGGTGGTAGAATCA
This sequence comes from Osperalycus tenerphagus, assembly GCA_022876805.1. Lineage (NCBI taxonomy): Eukaryota > Metazoa > Arthropoda > Arachnida > Sarcoptiformes > Nematalycidae > Osperalycus > Osperalycus tenerphagus. The sequence continues at coordinate 22,197 of JAGGCA010001805.1, read as the reverse complement.
CCTTAAATTAGAAAGTTATCTGAACTTCGCATTAATTTCCTATATACAGACGATAAGTGAACCGAATTTGTACAGGAAATCGTCAAGTTTCCGTGTAAGATCCGATCATGGTACTGATAAAAGTGGGAGAAAGATGCTTGTGAATCGCCTTAGCGTTGATAGGAATGGCATTTGTACGATACAGCATCGTGTTTGACATTTCAGTCTCTGAGGAAAGTCAGTAGATTGCAGAGAACTGCATTGGTAACGACTCCGATGTGATGCGACACATGAATTGTAAATGTGAACGGGCACGCAATTCATACTATGCATTAGTGAACATCTTTTATGAGATGGCACACAAATGGGAATAGCACAAACTGAAATTGGATGGCCCTCGTTCATTCCATGCTCCAACAATACTTTTCAGTGGGCAAACAACTCCTAAGATGAAAGCGCTCACAGCACGAAGAGTGCAATTAACGAAATTAATATACTTTTGAAATAAAGGCATGAGATGGAGACGGTTCAGGAGATGATCGTAGAGAGAACGGAACAAGAAATGGGTTCACTAGGAAGTGACGCATGACGAAAATGTAACGCAAGCATGGAACTGGAAGAGGAAAACAACAATGATGGAGTTGACCGAAAAGAATGGCGATAATTAACTCGAGAATCAGCGCTGGTTCAAATGAACAGTTGAAAATAGTTACGAACTTGATGTTGATGCGCTTGACAAATGTTATAGACTCACATAGAGACTCAGAGTGAGAGTTGTCGACCATACTGGAGATGATCTTATTCCAAACAAAAAGCTAACTAAATCTCAAGAATGAGGTCTCTTGGAGGTGCGCACAGCTAACTCAATTTCAGAGGTAACCAGACACCACCAGACACCACCAGACACCACCAGACACCATCAGACACCATCAGCCAATTTATCAGCAACTTCTTGACACTGCAGAAACACAGTCATCTAACGAAGGTTCGGCGAGCCTTAATTAACTTACTTGCGCTACTGTTCCGCAGCTTCTACGATTTTAATTATTTCGCTCGACTTGGTTTGCTTTAATTTTCTCATTGTCACTCGAAAGCCACGAGAGAAGCAAAAATAAATCCGATTCGGCTTCTTCCTCTCTCTACCTCATCGAACTCTAGCTTTCTTGTGCGCCGCATTAATTAATTAAATGCTCAGTGAACGTTTAATTAGTTCGATCAGAGCGTAACCTCATTAGTCTTCATTATTTTCGCTGTTCACTCGGTGCACAATCTAGAATTTGGTCGAAACAACACCGAGATTGAATTCTTGCACTTTCACTCCTTTGTGTCTCGCAATACTCTTTACACATTCATCACTCGTGCATCTTCTTTCTATTCACAGTTCGTCTCATCACTTCGTTATCTATTTACGTTTATTCTCGACGTGTCTCCTTCGACTTTTGTCGTTGTTCGCATGCCTTGTCACGAGAATGAAGCTGAGAGCGAGAGACAAACAAAGGCCGAGAGTGTAGAAGTTAAAGGATTTTAAACGTCGCAATGTGACTTTGAAGTTGAATTCTCTCTGATGCGATTCTTCTCTCTTCGCTTTCCTCTCTTCACTTGCGATAAGTGCGCGTCTTTCCAATTTCGCATATCAACTCTGTCATTTCACTCTCGGATCACCGTGACAGACACGAACTCACCTCAATTGCAGAAGGTGCACATAACTAGAAACAACGTTAATTGAATTGGATGGGAAAAAATTGCAGACCACTCAGGCCCGATCCGCTGTTATCGAGATGAAATCACGCCACATGTCCGCGTTCCGGCTCTTCGATGCAGTTGATTAACTTGCAAATCTTGGCGGCACACTCACAAGACAAAGGAGATCCAGCACAGTACGATGGTGGGATGCACAACTTATTGGATCAAATCCTCTTATTGAACAAAACATGGAAAAGCTTTCTTGCGTTATTGTTTCGCCCTGTGCGTCTCATATTCATAGACTGCATCCTTCGGTCAACAGCCTCCCAGAATTTCGGCGAAGTTCTGAGATTCCCATGGAAAGCGGCCAATTAGCGTTTCTTCGGATCGGACAACTTGTGAACTTGGGCACATCAATCGTACTCGCAAAGTGTCATCATCACGAAAGTCGACGACGTCCTATTGATCGGCAAATGGTTTCCAATTGTCATCACTCGCGTCGTCTCACACTGCGAAATCGGATCGCAAATTGTTTTCTATGAAATATATTGCTCGTAATGCCGACATTTCTGTCTCCCATGATTAGCGTCGAAATTCGGATCGCATTAAAGCTTTTTGTGAATTTCGTTGGCCGTGAATGGTTTTCATTTTAAAAGCAAATGATAATGGATTTCATGACGAAGAGCGCCTCACCATTATCTTGCTTGATAAAATGCGTCTTCAAATTGCTCTCGTAACGATCGCCATGCTCATCACATCAGAGGAGATACCATAATCTGGGAATTCAGCTAAGCTTTAATTGCAATCTTGCTGGATGAGTATCAGAATTACGCTGATCTGAAATACTTAAAAATTTAATTTACCATTGCCAGCCTTTTCTTCACATTGACTCTTTCGTTATTATTATCATTATAGTTGGGTATTCCTCGACTGCCGACGATTTTCGTCCGACAATGTAAGTCGGCCATGTTGGTGCGTGAAATGCAACATGAGACGAAGTGCTGTCGCGTGAGTTCATTAATCTTAATTCACTTATCTTTCAAAATAATCAACCTGGTATACAACAGCGTCGCATTGCCCAAACGAGGTTATCTGCGCAGTGAATTTGGAGACAGGAAGAAATCTAATATCGGCAAATAACGCAGCATTAACGCGAATTCAATTCGTTTCCAATTTCACTTTGTGATTGCATTCACAATTGGATTCTCGCATCATTTGCATGCGAAATGAGCTCCAAGTTCGACAGCAGTGCGAAATTGTCACTGAGCAAGCGCCGCGCGTCAGTTGATCACCTCGTCTATTTATTCATTTATTGAAATCTTCATTGTCAAACATTGATAACTAGAACAAAGTTGAACAACCTCGCATTTTCGATGAGCAATTAGTCAGAATGAGCAATAAACTGAAATAAAACTGTGAACTCTGAAAAAGCGAAGAGCGGCGCACAGGTCTAGCCACAATGAATTTAGTATTTAATTATTATACGAAAACAGGAAAATATTTGAGCTCACCGTAGCTGTGCGTATCTCAGGGCGACGAAAAGTCCATCCATATTTTGATGAAAGTTACCCGAGGAAGGGAATACAACTGTGATTACAAGAGATTTGCGTGCGATAAATTTGTAATA
>JAGGCA010001801.1:47717-59568 GCA_022876805.1 Osperalycus tenerphagus | reverse complement strand
GAGAGAGAGAGAGAGAACGAAAGGTGCACGACCCTAAATATTTCTTTCTTGATGATAATGATGGTATCTCCTCAATTACGGGTCACAACAATGAGCACTCGTCGTGGGTCGCGTGATAATTAAGTTTGCTCTTATTGTGCCTTTGCAACATCTGTCTTGCCGGCATTTTCGCCAAAGTGCCTCCAAGGAAACTACAGTTAGCCGATATCAGCGAGTTGTTGATTCAGCATTTGTACGTGTCGTTTCGCGATTGGCTTGTTATAGGAACGCAAACATAAAGCAATCCCTACTAACTCAGATCTATTGTCACTTTCTTCTCTTTCTTCATTGCCTCGATGAATACCTGGAGAGAAGAAGCATCACAAAAGAGTCGAGTGAAATCACGACAACGAATACCGAAAAGCAAGCTCCGAGCTCCAGCTCAAAATCCAGTTGGAGTTGATTAAACTCTCTCTCGGCACATTATTACATGGGGGATGACAATCTTGTATAATTCACTCGAAGTCAATCAATCTCCAGGCCATCAAAGAACCAAATGCGAACCCAAACCTGAGCTTCGGGTTATCTAACCGTCCACTTTAACTAATTCAACGTTCGCTGTTGTTGTTCATCTGCCTGCCCCTCTCTCTTTCTTGCAAAGGGTTCCTAAATGAGAAGCCTGACTGGCAAGAGTTCATCATGAAGAAATCGTGCATTTTGAACATGATCTTGACCTACTGCATGAATCTAACATCGCTTATGTACAGAGGAGAGAGTTCTACAACTTGTTTGGGCATCTAAATAATACGATCTCTCTCAATTACTTTATGGCGATGTTCATGATGCGCAACTGAATATACAAGTATATATTTGAAATGTTGATGTCGGTGTACGACTGGCTATCAACACACACACTGATATTCAAATTTCATATTCGATAATGGACAACAACGACGAATGGTTAGAGGGTCGACGGACCAGTTTAACGACATGCATCGTGTAATCTTTTTTGCACGCAATGAGCAAGACGCACATTGGCAATCGAATTTGCATAAGTATCGAACAGAGCTCAACACATGCTAATAACCGAACACTAATTATTATATTTAACAGTGAATAAATAACCGAACATCGTTGATGCAGCCTTCATGCTCCGGAGGAAATCATCAAGCTAGATACGCAAAGCAAGAAATTCGAATAATAAAGTAATTAGATTCAAAATAAATCTTACCGAAAAATGGGCGGAATACAAATAGTGAAGAGCACGCAAGACAACATAATAATAAAATTAAGCGCAACGCATCTTGGACAGGTGTGCATTAATTTGTTTGCCTTGTGCCTTACCTCGATTGTGTCTGTAACGGGGTTCCTCCTGGCCGTTGCACGTGGCCAAAATCGCGGTCAAAATTGCCATAAATAAAAGCATGTTGAACGAAGATGCGAACGGTGACGGATTGCTGTTGCTGTTGCCGTTTCCATCTCCATAGACCGCCAATTGGAGTCCATTGGTGAGGAGACATCGAGACTGTGGAAAGCACATCACCACTGTGAGATGGGTCGAATTCAGACCGACTGTGATCTTCGACGATTTCGAATCACATTATAATGGCGTGCAGCAGGACACTGGCACTCGAGCGGTCGATGGGAAAGTTGGAAGCGACCGAATTTTAACAATGAATTTGGACAATAGCACTTCACGACGCATAACTTCTTATCTAGGTGAAAGAGTTGTGTTATACGCACATCGAACCGTTGCATTCGCAAGACAAAAAGCACAATACAAGAACACCTCGACTGTCTGCTGCTGTTGTCTTGTTTTTCTTCCAATGATCAACTTCAACACGCTGAAAATTTCAAATTAACTCAAGCGAACCACCACGCAACCTTCGCGATGTTTCTCCAACTATTTTGCTGAACTCGTCCAACACTTTCGTTGCCGAAGAAGTAGAACTTGAAGGAGTAATAGGAACGGTGAAGAAGCGGTTCAACTTCACCGATTGCGAGATAAGGTACGACTTGAGCGCCACTCAATCTCGGTTTTTCAATCATGATTCATGAACCTACTCAGAAATGAGCTGAAACTTGTTCGGCCAGCTTTAAAAAAAATAATGGTTCAAATTGATTGAAGTGGGTCTAGGGCTGGCGGAATGCTTGATTGTTACCGTTGCGATTCGACAAATGCGAACCTCGAATCGTGAGCAACTCTTTCCTTTCGGTCGCACATTCAACCCATTCAAATAAGCAAATTGGGCGCATTGAATTCAACGCATATAAAGTTGGGATAGCATTTTGATTGGATAATCAAGACGAAATTACTTGAAGCCCTTCGTGCTGGCTCGTTGCTGCGCAAGCGGGACGTAACTTTGCATGAATTTGCAGAGCTCATCACGATGTGCTTTTGTTCAGAATGCTTACCAAAGTAAGGCTTAAGTTTACTCCGCAAAAAAGCACGTCAAGGGTAAGTGCTGCGAACATTTGTCAGCAAGGACAGAGACGGAGAGAGAAGCTAATTTCCATTCTCTAAGAAAACCTCCACAATTAAAGTGCTCAATAATCTCTTCCAAAGTTACCAAAATTGGAATCGCTGCACTTCAGTGGTGCGAAAACAGGAACTCCTTCGAAAATAACAACTGTAATAAAACCGAAAAAGTTCAGTTATGGTTGGATTACGGTTTCACAGTCAATATTCACGCCCGGAAACTGGAATGCCGATAGTTAATTAATCTAAAGTTTTATAGATCGTCCAAAAAGATAATGCATGTCCTATTTAATTATTACTTCCACAATAGAGAGGACGAAAGAATGGATTAGATGGGTGGAAGTCGAAAGCAGTGTGACAAAAAAGAGCCGATTTTAGACCACCATTTACGAAATAACTCTATTAATAACGATTGATTCATGTCTGCGATGGCTATGTAACCTCTATTTATGTAATCCGCCGAAACATTACGAAGATATTTCTGGACACTAAATGACAGAGGAAAAAGGTCATAATCCAAGTAAGAACCGCCACGCCTAATTGACACTGGATTAGAAAGCGAAAGTTTCTCTCATACTGATTCATCGGAGATCCGCGTCGGTTAATTGAGGTGACTTGTCACAGATCATTCAAATATCAGTAAACTGCATTCTGCATGAGCAACTATGCGATACCAATTAGTTTAACTAATTGAAGCGAAAGTATTTGAATGATGTTAATCGTTGCAGCATAATTCAAGAGGGAAAAAGATCTGGTTTTGATCAGATACAAGCGAGCTTATCGACCATACTCATTTCCACATAGATTGCGATCACAATACAAGTGAATTTGGCACGCGATTAGCAAGACAACTTTCACTATCTCCACCCGGACATCACTCATTCCGGTAACGGTGTGCTAACTAGAAAGCGATTATGACCATGCACCTCGGATGGCGATTGAGCACATGACACGAGCACAGATCGCACATGACACGATCGTTGAGTCTGTCAGGAAATCGGCGATAAATACCCATCTCAATCGCCTTATGCGTCCTATGGTCGGCTCTGTCGCGCGTTTCTATGACATCACCGAAAAGAGGAGGATGGCGGCAGGTGAAAAGCAGATCAGAGCGCACCACCTGCATTGACTTTCACAGAGCATGTAATTCATTGGTGTGGATCTCGATGTCGTGAGATGACTGGAAAGCGGTGCAGATCGCATACAATTTCGAGCATTGTCGACGTCATCCATTCGTATTCGAAGTGTGTGTGCCACCCGCCAAAAATTCCTCATCTCTCTGACATTGAATCGATTGAATCGAAAGTAAACGTATTGCGGTGGCATAGTCGATCTGGATGTGGATATTCAATATTTCATTATTGACTCTATTCAATGTTGAGTACAATGCTGTAAAGCTACTATCTAGAATATTCGTCAATCGGTTCCCACCACCACCAGAGTCGAGGAAGTAGTGAGAAGAGTTGGAAAAACTCGTTTTCGAAAATGGCCAATTTTCTACTTCGCTACTCGTGTATTGTATGCCTTATGATTCTCAATGTTCGCGGTAAGTTGGAGAAAGTGTGGTGAACGTTTGTCGAATGTTGTTAACGATGCTTTGCTTTTGGACAGCTCACGACAGCCCACCGTGCGACGTGACGAGTTCAGCAACTACGACTGGAGAAAAAAGCCAGGCATCGAAAGAATGCGATCAGAAAGGTATGGAATGGCACATAGCAGAACAATAAATTCACTTTTAGAACGTTTCTTATCATTTGGAATACAGATATCGCTTCAGCGACAAAGCCTATAGAATCGACAGACTCCGAGAAAGGTTCGAATGTTATCGCAAACGAATCCGCTCCAGAGGCAGTTGCGGATAGCAATAGCGCGAATCTGCCAATGGGTCAACAAAGCAATACAATGCAAATCGATGGAATAACGAAAATGCAGAGACCAAACAGCAGAATGCCGACCACCATCAACGACGATCCGAATAGCGACAATATGCAACCTGAAATTATGCAAAGTACTAATGGAAGTGGAACAGCAGCAGATAACGCAGCTGGTAAAGAGCATATCGAGAGCGTGAGTGAGTCAGCAGCGGTGAACAAGAACAAAATAGACACGACAGACCAGCAACAGATGCAAACAACAGCAGAAGTTATTGCAACGAGCGCTAAATTGGCACACACGAAAGTGAACGCATCGACTGAAAACAACGATTTACCTTTAGGCGATCAGCCAGCAGGCGATCACGAATCGGAATCGACCACTTCCGCCAATACGGCTGATAAACAGCAGTCGCCCGGTAACGATACCATGTCGAGATATCCGATGAATGAACCGCTCTGCACGCTGGAGGGTGACATCGAGTGCGTTGGGATATCGTTGCTCTGTCATGGGAAAGGTGAAATCGACTGCAGTTTCGATAATGCCAGCTCTGCAAGCGGCCCTCGGAACCTGACAAATACGGGGAACATCGAATTTCATCTGAATGGATGTCTCGTGACACCGAGCCTCTTATGCATGCCAGAACCGATGCTGAAACACTGCCGCGGCAAAGCTCTGTGTCGACAAGACAAAAGTGAAAACAATCAGCTGGAGACCTGGGAGATCGTCTTCATCGCATCGACCACTACCTTCGGCATCATCGTAATTGTAATGATAGCGGTGCTCATTTACGTATCGTAAGTAGTATGAATTCAAATGCAACTGCATATCTCTTATCGCTCATCCTGCAATTAGAGACGTTAGTCAGAAAAGAGAGACCAAGCGAAGCGAGTTTATTACCAGTAACTGTCAACTCGTTATGGCTGCTATAAATCTGTTTTGCTTTCCTGCAGGTGGATGAAGTTCAAAGTGCGTCCGGAACTGCATTTAAACGGATTCCGCAGTCAGCCATCGACACGTGTCTGATTACTGAAAACAACAACCTGAAGTGGTGAATGTCCTCATTCCCTTCCCGGTCGATGGACGTCGAATACTGCTGACAAGACCACAAATCGTGAAGCTAATTGCTGTTACCAACGAAATCCAGTTCATCTATCGCTTCGATGCCGAAGTTTGATTAAATATCGAATCAACAGCGTAGTCATAAATTTGCTGATTAATGCGCTTCAGTCTCTTGATCTCATCCCGTAGTGATTCTTCGCTTATTGCAGATTCATTCGAGTTCCTTTTCACGATGTTGCGATCCTGTGTTGTGTAACAACCAAAAATCAAATATTTAGTCTCATCGCCATGAATCAATAAAGCACTGTACATACGATTAATCCCAAAGCATTAGACTCTGTTATGTCCGCATCAAGGCATGTGGCGAGGCTCTTGGTGATCTTGACGTTAATCGCGTGTTCAAAACAGGAAGTCAAGTCAATTTGCGAATCATGTATCTCGCTGATTAAATGCCTCTTGAATGGCTTAATTGGTATCAAATTAGATTTCGACGACAGTGTACTCTCATCCGATAACAACCCGGAAGGAGTAGGAACAATGAACGCATTGGTGATGGGACCTCATCGAACAAACAAATAAACAAAACTTTTGCATTGATAATATTGATCGTAAGTTAGCCTTTAGTCTATTCACTTCCGTATTACCTCTGTGTTTATTCGTTCTCATGCATTGTTTGCTTTTAATATGCCAAATTTTGCAAGTACCATCGTACGAGCCGGACAGCAGCGCGATCCCATCGATTGACGTCGAAAGGCAATTGACCTTACCACTGGAACATATAACACACACAAGGCGAATGCCAATTAATCAGGACAATGTCGTTTCGGGTGACGAGTACAGTTACATTCTCTCTGTTGTTGTATGCATTACTCACTCGTGGCCCACAAATATCGGTGGAATGTCTCTACGTGACTCGTTTAATGCGTGCTTGTCAAATAATCGCGTCTCGTAAATGTGCCCATTTTCACCACCGACAAACAAGTAGTATTGAGCTGGATCCATGGCAACTGACCACAAAGGTGTATCGAATGCAATCGATATAAGTTGATGGCCTGTTTGCATTGAGTAGATCTGAAAAGATAACATTCGGGGTCGTGACGATTAGAAGCACAACAAGTGGTGACAAATTACTTTGCAAGTCTGATCCAGAGAGCAGGTCGCGCATCGAGCATTCGCGCCTCCGAAACCAATGCAAATATCGGTAATCTGGGCCGTGTGGTGAGACCAAGTGAAGCGGGGCTCTTTCACGGTCGTTGAAGACTGGTTGTCAACAACGCTGAACGAACTGCTAGCGGTCAACAGATCGGGAAGAAGCCAAACGAGCGCCAATCCATCTTCACCACCCGTTACAAAATGCGATGAATCGCGCGACACTCTGATCACGTTGATAGGCTGATAGTGCTTCTCTATCAGTGCCAACAGATTTCCTGTAGCAATCTGAAATGCATCAACATTTAAACGTGAAACATTAAGCAAATCGAGATGCCGACCTGCCACACAAAAATCTTCTCGCTCAGCGCCGCAATACAGAAATTGCCATCTGGAGTCACAGTCAGCGTACTGACGCGCCCTGGGCAAACAATTTTGTTGTGCGTCTGGTCACGACGTTGCAGCGACCAGATGTTGATGATGGGCGAATCTTTTTGTGCGGATACGACATACTGGTCACCGATCAAGTCGAGCGTCCGCGTCGCGCTGATGTGCCCGCCCTTCAACGTCGTGAGTGTCGCGCCGGTCAGCACATCCCAGATGGAAATATTCCACAACTGGGCGTTCAGATCGGTGGTGATGGCCACCTGAATGAAGGTAAACGATTAAATGGGCAATAAATTATACGGCACGTGTCTGACACATACTTGCTTCGCCGCCATCGCGTTCTATAGAAAGTTGAGCTGCCCAACGCCAGGTGGCGATCGTGCCTAATAGAAGACGATCGAAGTTGTCATTCACATTGACTGACGCAACACTCGAAAAAAATTGTTTCATCAAAGTTTCTGCACTTATAGGCTACATTAAGTGATTACAGGTGCCGCTTCGACCACGTCTTACGATATGAGTGAGTGAGTTCTATCCATTAGGATGAGTTGCATTGTTGACACGGGCAGAGAGCACAAAGACTGTCGCGCGGCAAGAGACGGATTTCAACAAAGACAAAGAAACACCATGAAATTTGACAATTTCCTGTCAAATATTGATTTCGACTTCTACGTGAGTATCACAGCTTTCGCCTGTATAAATAATCTTGTCGATATAACGTAGTGAGCATCAGTCCACATCAAAGTTGCCCGATGGCTTGCCTTCCCTAACCCAGCAACCAAATAATTATCTTATCTAGACAATTGTTGTACCACTTGACAAATAAACGAAATTCATGTAAATTGTGAAAGCTAAACACTCACTATGATTAAATACAAATAATTGCTTCGACTACAATTAAATAATAGGAAGCTGTGAAATGTAGTCAGCAGTTTGTATTAATTGTGCAGCGTCTCGTTTAATAAACGGTGGAGGCAGTGGCCGATGCTGGTCTCAATCGCGCTGAAAAAATGAGAGCCGTCGTGAACGAGACCCCTTGGACGAATAGAGTGATGCCGCTAATCGTTGCTAGTGCCGATGGCTCGAAACAAAAGTATCCATGCTCGTCCATGTCGATATTCAGTGTCGACGATAGCCGTTCATGCTTCGTCGGTAACTCTTTCGGCCTGCTCTGCGCGACCACCGAAGCTCGGTTATTGGTGATGAGCGAATCTTTCAGGCCAATACCGAATTGTGTCGCTCTGATGGCCAGCGTTTTGTGAAGAGTGGTGGAAGCCATAATGTCGCCTTTCTCGGCCTTGTTCGGGTCAGCAGCTGAACGTCTCCGTCGCCCATATGATGCAACAGTCTGGATATTGTCCTCGCTGCGGCCAGTGATTATCTGACACTGAACAGGTCGACACTGGTCTAAGCACGTTTCCACCTCGGTTTCGAGTTCCAGCGTTGAGCTGCCCGTAAATGAGAACGCTTCCAAATAGCTCTCGAGTGATTTGCTCTTTTGGTCGACCGTTCGTACTTCACGCATCATTTTTGCTTCGACGGGGCACCTGTAGTTAGATAAGAAAATAGGTAGTCCAACGTCTCATGTAATATTTTACTGTCACTGACTCACCCCGACTTGTCAATCAGAGTAATGTTATTGGCACCCGCTCCATCCTTCGCCACCAGATTTCGAACGAATATTCCGTATGTATCTTTATAACAATACAACTGTAAAAATTTCTCAAGCTAGAATCATTATTCGCTTACTTTCGTCACTCATTCGCACTTGTATGCGCAACAATTCTCCGAGCGTGACAGTCTCCTTCTCACGTCCATCCAAATCTGTGATGTGCATACTCAGGTCCGGTAGTCTTGGTGAACCGCGTTTCCGGTCGGTAGCAATTTGGAAGTCCCTACGAATAGTGAAAATTGCAGAAAAAAAGGAAACAAGACAATACGCTCAGTTCATTGTAATGCATTCCATCAGAATTTGACTCTGCCTTAGCAGTTGATTTGCGACTTATGCTCAAAACGTAATTTACCTCCATTGAAAATAATTTAAGCGTTATTCCGTCAAGATAATTAACTAACGGAAGACGAGAACGAAGCTTTAGGTAGTGCAAAGATTGAAGAGTGGTAGCATTACTATTCCATTAACTGACAAATACGCTGCTGATTTATGAGTAAATTAATTACACAACACACACAAAGCCAAGTGGAAGAAACATAAGTTAGTCGTTCGCAGAACTCGAAGTTGTGATATTTTTATGGCCCTGGTAAACGCCCTCTTGATACCGCAAATTACAGTACCTTCCAGTATCACTCATCTGATTTACGGATCAACTTTTGCAGTGGTTTACGACAACGATTTATGTGTCTGGAAACGCAGTTATCGTTAGTAAGAGAAAAAAACTCTTCCACTGAGAATAGAGAAAGGTCTTAGATTGAGCGGTGAGTCAAAAACCTTTGCCACAAAATAAATGCAAAAACATGAAAGTTCTGACGGAAGGATGAGAAAACAACGTAACGAGATGTGATCACATACATAATCGCAATTATTGTTATCGCGAACACATCTTGCAGTGATGTGATCTAAATGAGTGTGCAAAGTACATATGCAGTTCGCATGATGTACGATTTGGCATGCCTAAGACTGTTCGAGGGTGTAATTTGAAAATTCAAGAAAGTCAGAGAGAGAGAGCAGGGATGGGCAAATTGACGAGTTCAACTTACTTGACTTGCATCGAGGAATGGCCAATCTTATTGCCGACATCGTACGAACAGCGCACTCCGATCGCCTTATCTTTGGTCGTAACGACGAGATCGTTGCTTTGAATGACGAGAACGTTGGCGAACTTGCCCTCTTCCTAATAATGGTAATAACAAACATGATCGAACCACAAATTACGAAATTATGCACCAACGATGGGAATGCATACCTCTGTCTGCGTTCCACATTCCTCGCCATGTAAACTAAAGTGCGTTGCAAGAAATTGTCCGTTACGTATTAAATTTACAGGGATTCACATCCGCGACACTCACTCCAACTAATTACTTACAGGATGGGCAGAGCGAACTCCATCGAACTGCCGACGTCGACGAAACAAGATGTTGGTCGTTCGCGGGTATACAGTTTGCCACCAAATAACGAGTTCGACATCACCTTGACGTGCATCACTTCTGGTTCGCATTCGACAGTCACTGAAACATGACAGAAATGTGACAACGACAGCCTGACTAGGTAACGGAAAGTCGAGACTTACCATCAAAGCAGGTTGATAACTCATTAAATTGACTACCAGGATTCATAATCAACGACTGTTTCGGTGCCGATCTTCGGTTGTGATGGCTCAGAGCACAAGTGAGAGCACTCGCATCGTAAGTGAACGAACGACAGATGAAATTTGTGTTATTCAAACACTGATTTTCACAGTCGCTCATTGATTTGACATAAGAAACGTGGTCGGCCAGAACCAACTGGTGCTCGTTCGCTGTTCTCCAGTTACAGAATCCCTTCGGTTCTGAATAACAAGCAAATTGTCGCTGAAACAAAACTGTTCTCATTGATGACTAATTAGCATACCATAAGCACAATTATTCTCCAGATAGTCAATCAATGTTTTCGATGACTCCAGTCTGACTCTTTTGTCCAGTGACGAGAACCGATTGTACGGTGAGAGGCGGCATTCGTTCATTTGGTAGTTGAATTCGGCCGATCGACAAGCGAACTCCGAATATTCGAGACATGCTATTTCGCACTCGTCCCGTGTCGCCGCCTTCACCAACACTTTCTCATGAGGAATGCCGATCAGTTCCTTGCCCCGGACACGTTCGAATGCCCAATCTCGCTCACATCGCTTGCCGGTCAGGCATAGCTTTTCGAAATAATTGTAATTCGGGTTCTCCTTGAGTCTTCGCTCGAATCCGATTGACCGCAAACTGTCGGCATTAAATTCACACGCTCCTTTCCGGTAATCGACGTTGACTGACCAGCAGTTAAGGTCTTCCTGACAAATCTGCAAGCAGTCAGTTGGTGGTACATCTCGGGTCACCTTGATGGGTAAAGCGTCGAGATACGCGCCGGAAATTAATTCAAAATGCATGTTGCTGGTCTCACATGCTAAGGGATGAAAAAAATTGTTCACAATGATACTCGTTGCACATAATGTTCATGATGCTTACCTGATAACTCCGTCGATGTGGTTCCGATTATCATAGCGATGAACATCACGGCTAATATGGTGTTCCATGTTCTTAATTTGTCTAATGTCGACTTCATCTCTGATCTCTGTACGATTATAGTGTGCAATATACCGTGCGAGTCGAATTACCAAACAAAAACCAATTTGTCTTAAGACATGAACTCCTAGTCTCCAAGACGATGCTTATGACAGCCAGTCACTATCACAATTAGACATCGAAATTGAATTATCAGACATTTTTGCGTCGATACTTGTCAATGGTCGACGAGAGTCTTTCCACCACCAAACGCAGCGAATAGTTACTTACCTTGTCCGTTTTTTATCCACCTTCACCCATAGCTAGTCACTTGCGATCCTTCGGTGATGGAACACGGAAATCGCGGCCAGACGACACGACACTGACAACTTTCGCTTGTGTGTCGCTTTTCACCTCGTTGTTGACGTTGTCGAATTTCTCCTTCTACCTTCTACCTTCTACCTCCTCATTCTTCTCCTCTTTCTCGTTTTCCACTCGCCGACTTAGCAGACTTCTGCTAGAACGTATCGTTCGAGTTTCTTGACCTGACGTAAACTTGTTTAACGTAACGCAAGTTGAATGTCAGTGCCAAGAACAGCGGACAGAGAGAGCCTAGCGAGGAGACGAAGTGCCGCAGGGTTGACATTGAACACTTGCTAAAGAAAATGGAAAACAATCTTGTGAGTCGCGAGCCATAAACTTTCAAACTTGCGAATCATTCAC